>CAUHTR010000028.1:209102-294252 GCA_959609185.1 Schmidtea polychroa | reverse complement strand
NCAAGCATTTTGAACCAATATCGAATCACTGAGTACGATATTATATAGATTTCTTTTATTAAACTTTTATTGCTCTATGTAAAATATTTGCATTTCTCCGATAATAACGATATAATATTGAAATTTATTTATTCAAATTCTTCAAAATCGATTTTTAATTATTTCAACGAACTGCTTGTGACGAATAATCTAAATCTGAAATAATGTATTTAAAAATTAGACCTAGCGTGATTTCTGTGTGAGCCTTTTCGGATAACCGTGCGAAATTTCGGCTGTATTTAGTGGATTTTAATTACACTACAGCTTTCAAACTTTCTGATTTTATTGATTTTTAATATATTTAAAAAAGCCAAATTTTTCGAGCTAAGACATCTGGTTCCCGACCCATGGTCTATATTATTAAAATATCTAACATAACTTTTGTATTTAGTATTGGAAATAATCTTCTTTCTTTATCCTTTCCAGGGATCTGAAATGTAAGCAGTGGCGTAGCTAGAAATTTCGGGCCCCTATGCAATGAGTCATAAATGGGCCCCCTATACTGCATACACAAGTGAAATAGGTGTGGAGCACCATATCGCCGCAGAAAAAAAAATTTGGCCCCCTTTGGAAGCACAATTGAATTAGACCAGGGTTTCCCAAACTTTTCCTGCGACGAAACACTTCGTAACTCTCGAAATTTTGATGGAACACCTTGTTTATTTTGTACAGTATGAGATCAGTGGCGTAGGCCTACCCAAATGTTTTTTTAAAGGGGAGGGAGAGTGTTGACTGAAAGAAGGGCTTATAGTTACAGAGGAGTTTAGCGATGCAGGCAAAACATTTTTTGGGTCCTATTTGGAAAGACGATTTAATTATATAATTAGAGCTCAATATACAATATAACAGTATAAATCGTTATAAAATGATAGTAAAGTATCAGGGACAAATGTGTATAGCCGACAAGCGAAACAATTTTTTCGACCACTATATGAATGGGCGATTTACTTAGATAATTAAAGTTGCTTGCTTATACAGTATATTATTAGCGAGGGAGAGGCAGAGGGGATTGTATAAATAGATAAAATGCAGGTAAATAATGTACTTAATGCAATAAGTAAACAAATCAGTGGAGCTTTATTACATAAAACCACAAATCGATCATTTGGAGGTCCCTGTTGACTGGTGCCAACCGTGCCGTTGTTTGACATTGTTTTCTGAAGTAAATTAGGGAAGCTTGGAAAAAGGGTCCCTGTCTTGTGGGTCCCTATGCATTGCTTACTCTTGCTATATGGTAGCTACGCCACTGAATGTAAGTATAATTTAATTTCATCTTTCCCTTCTTCTATACACGTACCAAAAATTTATACTTTTAGAATTTGCAGTTTCTGATGATTCCATTGTCTCTACAAACAACTTAATTAAAATCGGAACATCTGTTGTTTTTATTTTTTATGTTTCAGAAAACTAGTTTCCATGTCTCAGTTTTTCTCATGAAAATTTTTTTTTATTTTAATATAGGGATAGGTGTATTTTTCTCATTTTCCAAAATAATATTCAAAATTACATAATGTCAAATGGATAAAATATATTTAAAATTTTTCTTATATAAACAAATTATAATTAATAATTAATAAATTGATAATAATCAATAAACTAATAAAATTTTTAAAAAAATTTCATATCTAAATATTTTTGTAAATTTGACTTTTTTGGAAATGTTTCCTTTAATATATTAGAAGCCCTTCTTCCTGATGAATCCAGCTCAGTCTATTGTGGTTACAAATTAATAAAGAAAATATCATTTTTAACATGCAAATGATAAAACAGTTCACTTTTCTCATACCTGATTAATTAAAATTAATTAATGTGAAGACATCGTTATTATTGGACGTTTTCAATCGCACAAGTAATGAGAAAATCATTATAAATCATTATAAGCGTAAATTATGTTTAATTATTTTGCTAGGAAATAAAACAAAAAATAAATATCAAATAGATTCATATTTAAACAAAATATATAAATATAAAAGACAAGAATTATGTATGCTGACAAATTGTCTGCAATCATATAGCAATGCCTTCAAATATATATTTAAGAGAAATATAAAAATTATAATTATTGATAATTAAAAAACATAGTTTGCAACCTTTTATAGTTAAATTACAATGAAAATTGCATGAATAAATTTAGCTGAAATAGTTGTAAAAAGGAAAGGAACGGAAAAAATATGTAGAATTTCAATGTGAAAATTGCCTTAAAATTGAATCAAGATCTAGGAAGAATAAAGGAGCTATCTATTTGCAATTATCTATTTGATAGAGAGTGAAAGACACAGATAAAATGTTTCGAAAAACACAAAAAAAATAGATTAACACAGAAAATCATTAATTAGTTAATTAATTGATTAGAAGACAATACATAAAATAAGCGCAATCAATCTTAATCTTTGAAATCCTTTCGACTACTAATTTCTGTTGTGAAGATAATAAAAGCAGGATGATAGAAGCTAGATAATAGATAATTTTATTGTATTAGTTGTGGAAAAGAAGATTAATACAAGAAAAATGTTAAATTTGGTTTTTTTTGAAACAATTTATAATTATACATTATGAGCACAACTTCAGATAATTTGTGTTAGCCTTAGATAGAGACTTAGAAAAAACCTGAACCTAAGCATTGAGAAACCTTTTTAAATTTTCTGTAAAGATTAAAAGGAATAAAAAGGAAGACTTTTAGATGTTATTATTATATATAATTGCAATATCTCACGGTAAACTGATATCAGTTTTAATTATGTACAAATAGTTTGATAAATAAATAAAGGATTGCCTTACCCAGCGGTTGGAAACCTTTGGCACGCGTGCTACATAGTAGCAAATGAAAGGGATTTTAGAGACACGCTTCGAAAATGACGATTTATGAAAATTTGAGTACTTTAACCTTTCCTTTACTGTGAATAAGTAAAAAAAATATGTTGAGCTGGAATTGGCCAATAGAATTTACGGAACACTGTCATTTCAAGTAACTTGCGTTGATGTTTTTATGTAAAGTGTGTATTATACTCAAATTAATTTGTTTTAATATATTAGACTTCTAGTTTATCTCAGTGACACAAGGAGTAGGCAACACTTTAAAATACATGTTTTGTGTCACCAGTGGCGTACCGTGAGGTTCTTGCGCCTGGGGGCAACTGAGAAATTAGCGCCCCCTTATATATATATATATATATATATATATATATTTAATTATTTTAAAGAATATTAATGACGAATAACGAAACAGGTTTAACAGATTTTAATAAGCGTATAAATAATATTTATTGACTTAGACAAAATACAGTTTAACATTAAATATTAATTCTTCTGCATTGTTGCAACAAAAAGTCTGTAGATAAGTAAATATTGCAAATAACTGAATGCACGCACATCTATTCTAAGAAACTAATGAAGTAATAAAAAATATATTAATCTGTTAGATCTTAAGAATAATTTATTACTTAATTTTGGTTCCAAATTAGCTTCCCTAATTTTGGCCCCCTAATTTTGGCGCCCGGGGACAAATGTCCCCCCTGCCCCCCCCTAGTTACGCCACTGTGTGTCACTCTAATGTATTTGGATTGTCATCCGTGGGTTTAATCAATTTAACTAAATTTTAATAAATGTTTTATTAAGGATGACATCAGTTAGAATTATTCAATAAAATTTATTAGTCACAAATCCTAACATTTAAAATTTGCATCTTTGATCCTTTTCCTGACTATCTCGAAATGTTTACGGATTGGTAAAAATGATCTCTATTTTTTATTAAATATTATATTTTATAATTTTAATTTTAATTGTTCTAATATAATATATATAGAAAATTTCTAACATAAAATTATTTTGTTTTAATATTTCATTTATTTTGCCTTTATCAAGTGTTTTTTATTATTTGTTAAAAGTTTTATTGTTCATAACAAATAAAAAATATTTATCCGTTAAAAATAAATTTGAAGAAATTAATCTTTCTTTTTCACATTTTTCTTATATTTCTATATATTTCTATTTTATTTAATTGTGTAGATCAGTGTTTCCCAAAGTGTGCGATATCGCCCCCCCCCTGGGGGCGGTAGAGCTATCCAGGGGGGCGACAGTACAATTGGGGGTCGTTGAATAAAAATATAGGGGCGGTGGAAGCATTAAGAAAATTAAAAAAAACTCGTGTTCGCACAATGTTGTTAAATTACAGTTAAATTTTTAATGAATACGTTATTTTACAATACATTTGTTCCATGTAAAAAAAATTGTGTAAAAAAGCTCATATGAAAGTCACATTTTTCTGTCACTTTTCTCTCGCAATTTCATTAAATCTATGCACTTTTTTGCACGATCGTGTGAAAAAAGAGTTAAAAAAATTCGTGTGAAAAAAGAGTTAAATGTAAGCGACATACGTGAAATCTAATTCATTATTGTTTCTAAATTGTGTGTGACAAGTAATTAACAATATTGCAAGTGATATAAGTGATTATGAATTTGAATTTATATTGATCACTTTTATCTTTTTGGTTAAATATATATTTATTACATGTGATTATTTTAAACATATTTTCTCTCATAACTCTGTAAGTTTTTGTGTCTTCTAGTATTTATTAGTATTTTAGTTAAAACCCGTTATTTTTAATTTTATATCACCATAATTTTTTATAGATAATATCATGAGTGGACCTAAGAAAAAATGTAGACAATATAGTGTTGAATACTTGAAATTTGGCTTTATTCCAAACATTACCAATGTGCCTGATATGCCAAAAAGTTTTATCAAATGAAGCTATGAAGCCTTCAAGAATGCAAGAACATTTAAAGAAAGTTCATGTTGAGTCAACATTGTTGACAAAAAAGATAAAGATTTATCATATTTCCAATCACTAAAAGACAAATTTATGAAACAACCGTCATTGGCAAATCTATTTTCAGTAGCATTCAAACAAGATGACGATGGTCTGCGTGCTTCTTACAATATATCGTTATTGATTGCTAAATCAGGAAAACCTCATACTGTTGGTGAACAACTAATTCTACCGGCTATAAGTGAGGTAATTCGAACTATGCTACATAAGCCAGCATCTGATATTATCAAGAAAATTCCTTTGAGCAATAATACAGTGCAAAGAAGAATTGATGAAATGGCTCAAGATGTTGAATACTCGCTATGTATTTATCTAAAAACAGCCCAGCATTTCTCTATACAGCTTGATGAGTCAACTTTGCCAGGAAATGAAGCCTTTTTTAGCTTACGTGCGATTCATAAAAGAAGAAAAAATTTGCCAAGAGTTATTATTTGCTAAAAATTTGCAGACTGATACTAAAGGAGAGTCGATATTTCATGAATTGGACGAGTTTTTTAAAGAAAAAGAAATCCCCCTGAGTAATATCTT
The DNA here is from genome assembly GCA_959609185.1 of Schmidtea polychroa. NCBI lineage: Eukaryota > Metazoa > Platyhelminthes > Tricladida > Dugesiidae > Schmidtea > Schmidtea polychroa. The sequence continues at coordinate 288,856 of CAUHTR010000028.1, read as the reverse complement.
ATCAGCTGCTACTGATGGTGCTCCAGCGATGGTAGGGCGCTACAGAGGGTTTCTTGCTTATTTAAAAAAAGCGGTGCCGAATGTATTAACTATACACTGTGTCATTCATCGTCAACATTTAGTTGCCAAAAATCTGAGTGAACGTCTACATAGGTCATTGCATTATGTCATTAAAGCAATTAACAAAATAAGAAGCAATTCATTGAATGACAGATTGTTTTAGACAACTTTGTAGTGAAAACGATGAAGAATTTAATCGCTTGCTGCTTCATACAGAAGTTCGTTGGCTGTCAAAAGGTGCCTGTTTGGCTAGGTTCTATAAACTCTTTGACCTAGTGCTAGTGTTCCTAGAAAACAAAGATGATGCTTTACGAGCCAAATTGATTGATTCAAAAAATGACGTAGCTTATTTGACAGATTTGTTTCACAAATTTAATGAATCAAATCTACAGCTCCAAGGCGATGACCTGAACTTAATTAAAACAAAAACGGTTATTTCTTCATTTGTAGCAAAACTTCTTCTGTACAAACGAAATTTGGGAAGAGGAGAATTCAGCCAGTTTCCAAATTTATCAACAGTGGAAAAACATGATGAAGCACTTGGAGGCTCTTCATTCTGACTTCAATACACGATTTGAAGATATTCTTAAAATGAACATACCCGATTGGGTTTTGGACCCTTTTTCAAATGCAAATACAGAAGAATCTCTAAAATTACAAGAAGAACTGATAGAAATAACAACAAATGAGGAATTAAAATTTAAATTCAAAAACGGCTACCAGTTGTTTTGGCTGCAAAAGCAAATACCCACGCTTTATCCTGGATTATGGGCTATCGTACAGAAGTTTATCATAGCCTTTCCATCATCTTATTTAGTGGAACGTGGTTTCAGTGCGGTCACAAATATGCTTACCAAAAAGAGAAACCGACTGCAAATAACTAATCGTGGTGATTTAAGAATGCTTCTGACAGAAATAGAGCCAAATGTAAATAAATTGGTAGCAGTACACCAGGTTCATCCTTCTCATTAGGATTAATATTAATTTTCTATGTATTAAAAATGAATTTCTTTGATTTAATAAATAATTTTATAATTTGAAAGTCAAGGTGCCTTATAACAACATCTTTCTTTATTTTGTCCCCTAGGTACAAATATAGATACATAAAAAACCCACTGTAAATTTTAGTTCGTTTGCTTAATTCCTTAAATAATGAAGAGTTCCAGGGGGCGTTAAGTAATATTTTTTATGAAAAAGGGGCAGTAGGCCAAAAAAGTTTGGGAAACTATGGTGTAGATAATAATTTATTATAGATTTTAAAAATAAAACTAAAAACTCAACTGACACAAAAGTTCTTATTTGCTTTTGCAAAAATTCACTCAAAACCCTTCTATCATATACAGACCACAGTTTTCTAGATATGATAATATTTAAACAACTTGGTTTACTGTGTTGTAATTGGAAAATATGCTATAATTCTGACCCTTACCTTCCGCATAACAACTTTATTGCCTTAAGGTTAAAACATTTGATGTTTATATTCAAAATCTAATTAGAAAATTTTAATTAAGTTATTTTAAGTATAAAAAATGTTTAGATTTGGTTAAATATTCTGAAAAAAAATCCTAAACAATTTCATTTCGTTTTTTACGCAGCAATTATTTATTTTAGCTTTACAATCTTAGATCGCAATTAACTGAAAACGCATAATAGAAAATGAAATAAATAATTTTTAGAAAATATTATTATTCTGTTTATGTTTAGATATAATTATATTGAGATATTTGATTTCCTTTTTCTTATGTTATGCTATGTAAACCCGTATAATTAGTATATATTATAGATTTTTCAAAGAGTGATTCGATAGCGTCCTCCTTGGGTGAACTATACTACATATATTAAAAATACATAGACCGGTTTTAAAAATTATTTTATTAGAAAATATTAACAACAGTAGTGTGTGTATAAAGTGATGATTTCTTGGTAGTAGTATTTATTATTTAAAACAATAAAGTGATAATTTAAGCCTTGTTGCAAATAATGTATTTAATGAAAAAGATTTCGACTATAAGATAGTCCTTGTCATTAAAATTTGAGTTCGTCTCAAATTTCTTTTGTACAAGGTAAATTTTGATAAGAACATAGAAAGGATTCAAATCATCTCATTATAACTGTAGATTCGTTTCATTAAATTTCTTATATAAATCTTTCAGATTTCAAGAAATTATATCTTAGCAAATCATTTTTGTTTCAAAAACTTTATAACTGAATCAAAGATTTCATAAAATCATTCTCTTAGATCTCTTCTGCGCCAACCGGAAGGCGGTATCCCTCCCGTTGGGAACCTATGATGTTTATGAATGAGATGATTTTAGTTTAATAACAAATAAAAGTGCACGTGTCAATTTTTATGTAAAAACATCATTTTATGAATTTTTTAATTTTTTTAAATTATTTTTCGATATTTGTGTGCCCTTCAGTTGGCAACCCCTTTCACAACAAATGTTTATAACTTACTTTTAAATATTTTACACGCAATTTTATACACTAAATAAAACTTTAAAATTAAAATATATCATCTCTTAATGTTAGAGCAGTTTTCTTTTCAAAATAATAGAGAAATAAACAAACTTCTCATTGGAAATAAATCATAATTAACCTTTGATTATCTAATCACTTATCTAATCAATTGTTTTACTTTGACTTTTTATTTTATATATGCGAGGAGGCTATTAATATTGGGTTGGTCCTTTCCAAATTATATCCGCTTTTCTCTCCTTTTTTCTCTTTCTATTTCAACAATATTTTAATGTTTTTGTGTATTGAAATTTGCATTTGTTAATTTGGCATTTATCTGTAGAAATCCAATGAAAAAGTATTAGGGTCCTATTAAATATAGAATAAAATGTTGAGTGATATATTTCTGAAATTCGAAAGGATTCGAGACCAGAATTGGAAAGTTATAGTGATCCATCTACTGATTATTCTACAGATCCTGACCAGGACAATGAACCTCCAATTGCGTCGTATAACAAATGGAAATCCGCCAATTTCCACGGTAAAAAAGTGGATCTTGCAATATTGAATTAAAAGAAATTATGAATTATATCCCTTAGATGGTAAATTTTTAATTCCCCTATCACAACTGTGGCTGTATTCAGAAGGTGATATAATGTTCAGTCTAAAAAATTTTCATTTATTATGAAAGAAATTTTATTGGATGTTTTATGGAAAACTACAAATGCCATTTAATTAAAATTGAAAATGTAATTTCAAATTAGTTTTGATATAGCCCTTGAAAGTGGAAAATAAAAGCAATGTGATCTGCAGTGGGAGGTAGAAATATATTTGGGAAATTCTGCTCAACAAAGTCCAACATTTCTAGGTTTAAAACTGAGTAAATGAAAGTCTTTGATTTCAAATTGCAGTGATTTGACGAAAATTTTTAATTGTTTTGAACAACCAATTAGAGAGAGCTTCAATAAATTTTCACCATTTTATTCCTTTCCAGTTTGTTTGTTTTGAATTTTCTACGACAAATAATAAATATCCTCTTTGATAACATGCTATTTCCAACTCAGGTAAGAATATGATGGAATTCTATATACCTAACTCTTGAGATTTCAAAGAAAATTTAACTTTTAAACACCTTTTGTTTATATTTTCTTCTTCAAAAATCCTTTTGAAAATTTTCAAAAATCCTGCTCTAAAGATTGTGTTTCTTTTATTATTATTATTATTATTATTAAATTTTAAAATAACTTGTGAGTGGCGGAATCATTTGTAAAAATATAATTCAAATATATTAAAATATGTCAGCCATAATCTGCAGTGTTAATTCATAAAATATAATATTTTGACAGTCACTTCAATACAAAATGTAACAATTCATTCTTTCTTTGCTTCCTCTCTATTTGATATACTTTATTTTATGAATATTTTATTACTTAGTAACAAAAATGAATATATATATATATATGTTTGAATATTTCGAGTACATGGAGTTCGGGGCATTTTAAAAAAAACTAAGAATAAGAATCTTTTTGAATGAAATCTATTTATTTTAATTTAACTTCTCTTTTAATATTTTCTTTCAGCCAGTTCCCTTCACATAATAATCTTTTTACTTCTTTCTATTTCAGAAATGAAAATTAAATTTAAACAATTCAGTTTAATTTATGATTTGATCTGTTATTTTTAAGGTGGTCTATTAGTAGCCAGTTTATAAATTAAAAGTCGATTAATTAAATTATCTAATTACTAAATATTAATAAAGAAATATAATTAGAAAAAATAATATTGGTGTTTTTCTTTATTCAGAAATAACGAAATCAGCTTGAAGATTCTATCCGGAAGTAAGAGACCGGAAATTCTGATGTCACTCAATTACGGAACTGACAAAATATTAAACATTTTAACATTTAACGGTCAATTAATTTTAAACAACCCTTCAACCAGATGGACAGCTGCACTACCAATTCTATTAATTAATGAGCAGTGGCATATCTTGAGAATTACACCAAACCCTTTTAATTCTTCCACGGGGGTTAGGGTTTATCAAGACAATCATTCGTTTAATTTCGAATCAATTGGGTTTACATTAACTTTCCCATCAAATGTTGAACTCGGTGACTTCTCTCAGAGTAATGCGATTTTCTCTTATGTTAGTTCATTAGTTGATAATACCTAATTTTAAATGATAATTTGTTAGAAAAAAATTAATTTATAATTAAAAAGAATTATATTTTATTAATAACAATTTTGGAAATAATTATTGCTTCTCCTAATAAATTTATGATATTAAATTTCTATGATTGATGTCTCAAATCATTTGTAACTCATATTTCTGAAATCTTTCATCAAGATGTTCATATATTCTGTAATCAATTAATTATTATTTACCTGAATATTATACTTTTATTATTATTATTATTATTATTATTATTATTATTATTATTATTATTATTATTATTATTATTATTATTATTATTATTATTATTATTATTATTATTATTATTATTATTATTATTATTATTATTATTATTATTATTATTATTATTATTATTATTATTATTATTATTATTATTATTATTATTATTATATTATTATTATTATTATTATTATTATTATTATTATTATTATTATTATTATGAAAACTTCATATTGTCTTTCATTTATTTAATAATATTTAAGAATTATATTTGATAATAAAAGCAAACAAAAATGAATGAACAGAAAGGTGAAAACTGAACCTTTAACAAAAGGAACAAATCAGCTAAATTGTGTCTCACCTTTTTCAAAAACTATGGCAGTTAAAGATTTTATTATTTCAATTCAAGTTTTTTCAATTTTTAGAAATTCAAAAGATCATTCTTTATCTTTGAGATTTTTCAAATTAGTTTGTTTATTTACTTTAAAATATTTTTACACTCCACATAATTTCACATAATATTAATAGTATTTTGAGTTTTTGTTGTCTAAGTATATATTTTAATACTGGCAAAACTTATCAGAAATGACAAAAAAGTAAATAATGAATGAAGTTTGAAGTAAAAAGAAATATGTGACGTATGGACGTACAAGCTAGGGTAATTATGTACATTGATAATATCTATTCCTCTCTTGCTAAGAAATATAGTTCCCATAATGGAATAAGTGCATTATCACAATTTTATACAAAACTATAAGTTAAAATGTTATGAATTGCTGTAAATATTTAAACGTGTTCGGTTGTGCTTTTATAAATAACATTTTTATAGATTTTGCAAGATTTATCTTTGGATTATCTTTTTAATTTATTAAAATCTTTACTAAATAGAAACTAGACCTTAGACCGATTAGAATAAAGATATTAAATATTGCAATCTTTATATTTAATATTTCAGAAAGATAAAGACTACATGTTGAAACCGTTTACTGGGTGCTTGGATGAATTACAAATAAATAACAACACAGTTCCGATGTTGAATAGTGGCACTTCAAATTCCCTAAAACAGTGCCCACGTGTTTTGGAACTTTTGAACAGTGGAGGTCAGATATTGGCATCCTATGCAGAAGTGACAAGTAAACCCATTCAATTGATATTTGGTAAATAAGATTTGTCACGGATGAATGACATATAGGTGAATTATTATAGATACAAATCAAAAATCCGAAACCGATTATTTTATCAAATTCAAATTCAAATACACTGGTTATGAATCTGGGGTCATTCTAACTACTGGAGACGGGGAAAAATTTTGTTCAATCGCCATTAAAAACCAGGAAGTAGAGTATTTTGTTTTTTCATTATATTATAATCAGGTGACCATAGATTCAACTGATTTATCTAAATATCATAAATAAAGAAAAATCCGTTGAAAAAGTCAACATTGACAAAGAAAAATGGTACCAAATCATCTTTTTTGTTTATCACCAAACTGACGTACTCACAATTTGTCGGATGTCTGTTAATAACGATAAAATAGTGCGCTTGCACACTTTATCTGATAGTCAAATGTTTGATCCGAATTATAAAATGTCCAATTTGTATTTCGGTTATGATCCAAGTAAATTTGAAAATTTTATTCAATTTCCATTATCACATTTCTTGAATCAGAATTCTTGGCCGATACCAAATTGGTATCTGAATGGGATCGAAATTTCGTCGGATGTATATCCAATGTCGAATGTTTGGTAGGTAACGCACCTGTGAATTGTCAATTTGACAATTCCCAATACTTTATCCGCGGAAGATGCTCGATCGACAAAAATACCTACCTGCTCAGAAAATTTTAATTTTATTTTCTTAAATTCTAATTAGACGTGAAAATATTATAAATTACATTTCTATTAGTTTTAATAATAAAATTGTTTGTCCATAAAATTTGTTTTAATTAATGACTTTTTTATTTCCATAAATATTTAATTTACATTATTTCATGTAAAATAAATCTTAGTTCTTTAATGAAATTACAAATCGAAATGACATTTGTTTGCTGTATTATTATTTGCAGTTTTTAATATATTTTTATTTATAATCGAAAAAATTAAAAAATATTAAATTAAATTTATCAAAAGTTATTCAAGGAAAGAAAAATGTTTATAAGAAATAAGCACATACACGCCATTTTGACATTATTTTATTCTTAAAATTCTTAAATTACATTTTATCCTTTTAATTTTAATGTTGATAAAATATGAATTATTATGAATTATTTTATGAATTATTTCCTCCGTTCTAAATAGATCTCCGATTTTGCAAAAAAATTTATTAAGCTTGACAAAAGAGCTAATTAAGATGTACAGACAAATAAACTTAATATCACAGTGTATGACATTGTATATCTGAACTATGTTTCATATTGCATATTCATTATTATATAATTATATTCAATTCATTAAATTCATTATTATCATTATTATTATTATTATTATTTTTCATTATTAATTATCATTATTATATTCAATATTATATAATATATAAGAATAACCTTGTAGTATTTTTGGTTCTAATAATAATTTCAAGTCAAAATAAATTTACTCAAAAAACAAATTTAATTTTAGAAACAAAAATTGCTAACAGTAAGAAGGAACATGAAAAAATTATAAAATTTATCAAAATAATGTTTTCAATTATTTGTGCTGTCTCTATATTAAAACTAAACAAGGTTATACCCAAATAATGCACAATTTATATATTTTAATAAACCTTGTAAAAGTGTTAAGTCCTGAGATGAAGAGTGGAAATTTTTGTGACTTTGGCCTCTCTATTTGATCTAATAGCAAAATTTATTGTTTCATTCTTTCCTGTAAGGACAACAATCCCAATGAAATATTAACTAATATTTTATTTACAGAAATTAAAATTAAGTTTCTTACAAACAAATAGAATATTTAATTTTCTTTTAAGAACTTGATAACTTATTTGAAAGAAAAATATTTGATTTTCACTTTCTAATTTAAAAAATTATTTTATCACGATTTTTTTATTATATTTATTTAATTTTTTGTTAAATTTTTAAATATTATGAAATTGTTAAGTTTCACTAATTTCATGATTTTGTAAATAATTAAGAAATTGATTTCAAAAGAAGAAATGATGTTTACTAGTTTTCGACTTGGGGACCTATTCATCCCGGATGATTCATCCTCAAACGATTCATCCAAGGAAAACTCATCGCAGGACAATTCATCAAAATTAAATACAAATTAAAATAAATAATAAAAGGTAAAACAACCAAAAAAATATTTAAGTTAGTGAAAAATCATTTATCATAACTTAGAAGTTATTAAAATCCAAATTTGTTTTACATTTTTTAAAATTTTTATTAGTACAAGATCAGGACAATTCATCAAAATTAAATACAAATTAAAATAAATAATAAAAGGTAAAACAACCAAAAAAATATTTAAGTTAGTGAAAAATCATTTATCATAACTTAGAAGTTATTAAAATCCAAATTTGTTTTACATTTTTTAAAATTTTTATTAGTACAAGATCATTTCGTATAAAAATTATAACAAGACCACTAGCAATATAATTTCACATTCCGTAACTTTTAGACTAGCTTCCAGTAAATTTCTTTCCTTTTTATTCACCCCGTCCCTACACCATAATTAAAAATTCAAGGATCTCTACACCAACTAGATGATCATTAACTTAAATGTTTTTTTGGTTGTTTTACCTTTTATTATTTATTTTAATTTGTATTTAATTTTGATGAATTGTCCTGTGATGAGTTTTTCTTGATGAATCGTCTACTGGATGAGTTGTCCGAGGATAAATCGTCCAGGGAAGAATGGTCCGCATACCTAGTTCTCAATCACTAAAATAGAGTGAAGAATTTCTATATTATAAACAATATAATTCTTTAATCTGTTAAATGCGTAGTTCAATTTCAAAAGTCAAACGCGTTGTGAGTAGTAAATTCAAGATCATGATGTTTATATCTATTAAACCTTTGTTGAAATATTGTAATAAAATTACAAAAAATGTTTATTTCAAATGTGTATACCTAACTAATGCATCAGTTTTAAGCTTTGAAAGGATGTGTATACACATCAACGCGTTTAACAGGTTAAAGAACAAAAACACATTTATTTGGAGATTATATAGCATCTAAATTTTTATTGGATATAAATAAATTTAATTTATTTAAATTTTAAAAAAATTCATTTTAAATTTTATATTCAATATTTTTTTCTTTGAAGTTCTTTACTTTTAATTTCTGTATGATTTTTTAACTTTTTTCATTATTTAAAAGGTTTTATAAATATCTAAGAAATACACCAAGCAAACTATTGTTTAAATTTCTTAAAAAGATTGTTGAGGAATATAAATTAAAATGTTGATTTCTGATGATTAAAATTTTCTGGATTTTTTGAGCATATCAGCTTATTTCTATAGGCTTTTTTGTTATTAATTAATTAAAAAATAATAATTATTAATTGAATTTTATGAGAAAACAACATTCAATTATACATTTTACGTTATATTTCGATAGTCTCACTGTTGTTATCGTGCTGGATAGAAAAAATTATAGATATTAAAAATTTATTAAACAAGTTACAAAATTATTATTTTTAGCACCAATGATAAATATGACAGATTTAGAAAAGAAAATTACTTTTTGCCAATTTGAGAAACCCATTGCAAATAAATTTTATGTAGATTATATTTTTCTTACATTTGAAAATCAGAGGCACGTGCAGGCAATTTTTCATTATATTAATAGTTTGCATTAAGACAATGTATCCTTATGTGAAAAAGAGAGAAAGTTATTTATTAGATTCTTTGACTTGTTAATCCAGCACAAAGGTAAACATTATGAAACATAAATTTATCGAAAAACATTTGATACTGGTCTTTATACGTCGTCTGAAAGTTTTTGATAAAGAATAGATATTTAAAATCAATCTTATTAATGATGATGAAAGAGGCTGTTGTTAAATGTATTAAGTATCCTATGGATCCTTATTTGACAATGTATGAGTTTAATTAGATTATTGTATGTATATCGTATAATGAAGTAAATAACTTTAATATTGTATGTAAAGATGATGAGTCTAAATTTGTTTTGGTATTGCCGTATTCGGAAAATTATAAGGATTTAAGAGAAATATAAGCAAGTTATTTAGCAATTTAAATTACAAAATCGCTTATAATTCGTGTAAAGTATAAAATATGATTATTAATAAGTGTCAATTTATAAGTAATGAGTGCAATACCACATGTAACTGAGAAACTTCCTGTCATCACGGAATTTGAGTTCTTGAACACTGTTCATCAAATTTTAACTTAAATCAAATTAAAAATTTTTAAATAATAATTTTACAATTTGTTTAATGAATCTATAATATCTGTTTTTCTATCCTACCTGATAACAGTACGATTGTATAAATAAATCCTAAAACTTATGTTCTAATAAATTATTACCATGATTATTTCATTATTAATTAAGAAATTGACCAAGATTATTTTCACAATTGAAAATTATTTCATTTCATTCAATATATACTTTGCAGTAAAAGGCTTTTCTTATTATGTTAAATATTTAATTAATGCTGCTACCAAGAAATTATACTTAATTATTATACTTAATTAATTAATTTAATAATAATATAATAATAATAATAATAATAATAATAATAATAATAATAATAATAATAATAATAATAATAATAATAATAATAATAATAATAATAATAATAATAATAATAATAATAATAATTTGATAATAAATAAAAATGTAAAAAGGCAAAAATTTCATAAACTATATTTTAATTATCTTTTGATAAATATATTTATATATAGAAAAAATATAACACATTTTATCTTGAAATTTATCACGAATTAAACGAAGAACCGAAGATTGGTCGCCGTCATATTTTCAGTTGAGCGCAGGCGACTTTCAGATGAATTAATCGCCGAATGAGAACATGACTCCACTGCCGAAAATACCACTCGCTTGAGTATCCCCTGCAATTTTCACATTGACATTATCAATTTACACTTTATCAATCAATTAGACAACCTTAGGTCAACTCTTGATAACCAATTGATCCTCGATTTCTGTGAAGCTGGAAAATATTCAATAATGACGTCGTCTTGCAATACATTAATGACATTGTTTTCATGATCATTCTCAGAACCCTCATAGGTCAACGGTTTTAAGGGCTTTCTGTCTATTACTGGAGAATTGTCATCTACTGATTGTGAAACTAACACATTGATGTTTCCATCTATGTTACGTTGGCAGCCTCTAATCAAGGTCATTTGCCGTTGAGTTTGTGGAGGATTACTGGCGACCTCCATGTAACAAATATCAACAGAATCTGAAATTTCTCTTTTAATCCTCACAAGCGCGATTTCTAGATCCCATTCATGCCTGAACATGTTATTGTGAAATATTTAACTGTAACTTACCAAAAAATGAATGTACTAAATATATTTTATAATTTCTGGTATAATATAGTATAATGTCAAGTTTTAGAAAATAACCTTTTATAATTAAGCCAATTCTTTTGGCAATGTTGAAAGATTATTAGGTCGCTGCCTTAGAATTGCCAGTAATGTAAACAATAAAGTCTTTTATAAATCTCTACATTTAAACATAATCAGCTTTAATAAACACGAGTTTCACTGAAATAGATTGCAAATTCCAGGACATCATGTATTATACTTTGTATATTTAATTCCATGAGATTGTTTTAAATTTGTCTTACGATATTATTGAGTCTCTGACACTGTAAGTACGTCGTTTAGACTACATATTGTAAATTGAACTCATTCAGAGTAAGCTAGTTGAAATTAGCATATATGATAACTAAATTCTAACTTAAGTAATTTAAATAACAGCGAAAATTTCTACAAATCTCGCATCTTGTCGCATTCATATCATTTTCATACATAATAATGATAAAATTCATTCATTCAAGTCGATTAAAAGGAAATAAAACCTTGAATTTTGAATTTTATCCAGAATAAGTGAAGCAGGTGCTTCAATTTCTGCTGTTATTCTCCAAGTTCCAATCGAATTAATTCCTTCACTTGACTTATCGGATTGTACATTGTTCTTTTTATAAAACAATTCCAATCCATGAAGTAATTCGCTTTTATCGTTGTGTATTTTTAAAATATCTTTTCGAACAGATGTCCAATTTTTAAATTTATGACTATTTTCATTGATTAACGCTTCAACCTTTGATCGGATCCAGCTATACCAGTCGTTACAATCTCGGAGGAGTTTTGAAAGGGAAATTATTCTTTCGAACTCCATTTGAATTCGGGCTTTGTTTATTGTTTCTTCAGATAACTGAAAGAATACTTTTAATTTTGCATGTTAAAATTTTTTTCTCAATTTTTTTTCGTTTAAAATTAAAAAAAGAAGTTATAATTAAATAATCAAAACCAGGGGTAGGGAACCTTTTTATTTCCCTAAGCCACATTGAAATTTGTCGCCTCCGAATGAGGCCGCAGTCAAAAAGTATTTTAACATTAATTAATTTCATTTTAAATCTTTTATTTATATACAGTTAGTAATTAAAACAATATTTATAATTAGTATCCAGATTTAAAAAAATGCAACTGTACGAAATTTTCTGGAAAATTTTTATTATTTTTGAATCGAAAAATTGATGCAAATAATTCATCATTTCACAAATGAGAGCTCAATAATCTTATTTATTCGTCTATATAAGTTTTGTATTTATGGGTGTGGATGATTGACTTTTATATTTAGTTCTTTGTACTCGGCGCAATGCTTGTACAGTAAAGTATATATACAGTTCGGAAGTTACAAGTATTTTTATTTGTAAATTCTCAAAATTTATGGTTTTTTATATAAATTAAGATTTATTTCGATAAGGCTCCGGAGGCCGCACATGAAGCTCCAGGAGGCCGCATGCGGCCTAAAGGCCGCAGGTTCCCCACCCCTGATCAAAACATTCTTTTATAAATTAATTAATTTGAAAAATTTATTAAAAATTTTAGTTAAATTATTTAAAAACTGGATATATATAATGGAGAGGTAAAAATATAGAAATGCTAGTTAACATAAATAATAAATGAAAAGTAACTTTAGAAAATAAATGATGGTTAAATTATTATTTATTATGTGCTAATTAGTGAGTTATTATAAGTTACAACGCAAAAAATAAATGTTTTATATTCGAATAAAGTTACAAATTCAAAAGAATAAGGGTAAACTCTAAACGTAAAAAATACAAGGTGAAAAATATTTTTTACATAAAATCCGCCACTCGGAGCTATTAAAATAAATTTTACCCCTGGTATCCATCATAAGTTCTAATTATTCATCTATATAGTTTTGGCAATCAACACAAGAAAAATGCCTTATAGTATGAATATGAGAAGTGCAAATGGCCTTTTGCCATTTATAATCAAAGATTTGGCTTTTTCTATTGCGATTTCGCTGGCAAAAGGCACGTCTACTTTCTGTAAGTGTTCGTGTCATTATCAGGAGCTATGTCGATACTAGTGACAGACAAAAATGTATCCATTGCATATATGATAGCTTTATTTGTTATTTTACCACTATTTTTTCTTTTGATTACATTCCGTTTAGACAATTCTAAACTCAATTGTCGAATAAATATCCTCCGGCGATTACGGTCATTTGATCTTCATTATGGATGCTTTTGGGTTCAAATTATATAAGCATTTAAAGCTGCAATGTATGAAACGCCTAGTACCTCCAACACATGAATATTCATGTGTCATCTTATCACCAGTATCGATATCTCACTTTCTTTTATTTTAGTGGGATATAATAACAAGTTTCTTTTTCAAATCGGATTCAATTTCTACATTACTTAACTGAGTTGAAAGCAACAACACACATTTTTTAGGAGTTATACCGTATTTTTCGGGCCATAAGGCGCACCGTGTTATCTTTATATATATATATATATATATATATATATATATATATATACTATTTATAGAATAGAAGTTCAAAAACTCTTGTAGATTGAAAACATAAGCTGTATCGGAATCTGAAGTTATCCACATCTATATTTCATATCTAACAGGTTTTGTCTTCATTTAAACACGAAAGGGCCAATTTTCTCTGAACCCAACTAATCTTTCATTTATTGTAATGTTTGCACCCGGAGAAAAAATATTCACACAAGATTTTGAAAAATATCAAATACGGATCGAATTGATTCTAGTTTGTCACCACTTTTCGCAAAACTTTGCACTCTGGTATCGCGATTATCAAATCTGATGTTCCTAAATATGAACTGGAATCAATCACGTACCATAACATCGGTAAAGAAATTATATCTAAAGAGATTATTTGTACTTCACAACTCTATTATATCCATCCTTCTTCCATGGTTTCTTCCAGTTGCTAAGAGGACTCCAATAAATCCATAAATTTCATCCACCGTAATATTATTTTCATTAAAATTTCTATCAGTTTCCTTACAAATTAGATTAACCATATCTTCAGTAAAATATAATAAATATGCTTCTCGAATCGAACCAATATTTTGACTGCCATTTAATAGCCGACCTGGTGGTGCATTGACAATATTATGAGCTTGGCATCTGGAAGGTTGACGTAGAATTGAGTTCCACACCAATTCAGATTTTGACATGAAACAAATTTCTTTACTCTTCATTATATTTTACGTTGCTTCCTTCCTCATCATCATATTCTTCGTCAATTTCCACGATGTCTTCATTACCCGAAATTTCATCGAGTTTCATGTTTTCAAATTCTAATTCGTTATTTTCATCACTATCAATCTCATCTTCCGATGAATTTAGTAAATCTTCATATATTTTATTTTTTCGTTCCATAATAAAAAGAGCTAAAAATTTTGGCCCAAAATATAAAATGGTTTAGGAAAAGTAAATAATAAATTTAATTAAATAAAATGTATTTAGTATTATTAATTTTAGTATTATATTGACTTTTATTTCATTAATATCCAATTTGAATTTGAGGTACATTTTTACCCCCATCTCTTCCTGATCCCATTTCGAGGTTTCGGTACTCGCAGGTTAATACATTTATTTTTCATGAAATAAATTAATTACTCATTAATTAATTTGTCTTCTAATTCAATAATATTACCTTTCATTCATCAAGTAAAACAGGAAATCCTCACTAAATATTATTATTTAATATTCAATTATACGGCAAATAAAAACAGGTCTACTCAACAATGCAAAATATGTTACTCAACTAGGAATGGAAAGGGTCCAAGAATTTAAAAGGAGAAAAGATGCTATTGTCCAGCCTGTGGTATAGAGTGTGCATTGAACATTTCAAAATATATCATCAAAAAAACTTATTGAATAAATTCTACAAAATTATAAACATTGCAATAATATCACTAATAATATTACTAAAAATACTGACAATTTATAGACACCCTTTCGAATCAAAATCCAACTTCTAAGTGGTTGATTAAGCTGAAATTATTTTCTTTTATCTGATTTTAATTTTAATCTTTAAAATGAGTTTTCTAAATTTCATAGTTTAGTAATTTCAATATTTTAATTTCAAATTCAGTTTTTAGAATATATTTTTTTCTGATTTAATTAAAATATTTTGGAATTATAAAACATTTTATTTAAAAAAATTGAGTCAAATTTGAAATTTGAATTATTTACAAAATTAATAATGAAATATTATGTAGAGAATAAAATGTCGGTATTGCTGGCAATTACTGGTAAATCATATTCCGGTATTTCCTAAAATTGTAGTGCCTCTGAATTCCACATTAATAAAAATATCAACTTAATAATTAAACTTAAAGTATATTATTAAATTAATTAAATTAAAACTATTGTTTAAATATGTTTTTCATTCAAAAACGATATAAAAAATTAATGCATCATTCTACAAATCAAATGTTAACTCTCATCAAAATCAATAAAAAATATGCCAAACATTCGAGAAGCTGAAACCTTTGTTTTCCTAGCTGTAATCTCTCTGTTGATGAGCTTGATCATCAATAGCTTCTATTCAACCAAAGAAATTTTCCTTAGAATAATAATTTGCGATTTTAGTAATTATCATGATAAAGATATCAATACTTTCACATCGTACTATACTATATGCCCAAATGCGAGTTCATCAACAATCTCAGTACAATCGCCAGATCAAGTGCCGATGCTTTCGTTGGAACATTGACTGTTGGAGCAAATATTTCTATGATCGCTTTCAATGTCATTTTCAATAAAAACTTTATGCAAATTAGTTTCGTGCCCCTACAATAATATTTACAATATTCATTTAATTTTTAGCAAAAGGTAAAAATAATTATAAACTCACATTTAATAATGTTCATTTTTAATAATATATTGTTTTATTTAAACTTGATTATGTTAATTTTATATTTAATGGTTACGCTGCTGAAGTCATTTTGTAGAGGCATACTACGTGTCAA
This sequence comes from Schmidtea polychroa, assembly GCA_959609185.1. Taxonomy (NCBI): domain Eukaryota; kingdom Metazoa; phylum Platyhelminthes; order Tricladida; family Dugesiidae; genus Schmidtea; species Schmidtea polychroa. Next base: position 272,446 of record CAUHTR010000028.1, on the reverse strand, counting down.
TTTATTGACTATTCGCAGTCTAACGGTTAAGTTATGATTATATGCCATATTATTGTTTATTTCAAATGAGTTATTACAATCTTTTAACTTCTGTTCTAAGTTACAATTTCGTATATCTTCAGTTCTTTTAGACATTTAATCAATGTTTTGTTTTTTATTCAACACGAATTTCCGATGCATCCTTTTGAAAAATAATTTTGAAAGAAATGAAGTTAAACATCATTGTAAAATTAAGATATTCAAACTAAAATAAAGCACTATTAAATTTGAAATGAACACTCAATCAACCTCAAATTATAAAAGATTACGAATATTTACCCACATTTATTTAGGCTGGAATCAAGAAGTTGTCACCCCCCCCCCCCCGAACATAGGGGTTGCAAAATAACTTGAAATTCAATTCATCACTAAATATGATAAGACGCCATTGAGTCACATTGAAACTCGTATTACTACTTATTCTCTATTGTTATTTAAAATATTTATTTTAGAATTATAAAACTATCATAACAAATTCTAAGTAACCGAGTAAAGATAGTGGCTTATAGGCGAATATCCAAAATAACCATTGCTTATTGCTCGGTGTATATATTTAGAAAAGATTTCCTAGGCCCACTTAAACTATTAGACCCACATTTTAAAAAAGAAATATGTCTAAAGTTTTCTGTTAATTCGGGCTTCTGCAAAGTGCTGTGTATATTTATTAAGATAATTTGTAATATGATAAATGTATATCAAAATAGGAACTTTAAAAAACGAATTAAAGCAGAAAGGGATAGTAACACCGGCTTACATGTTCTTTAAAAATTGTCACTAACTAGTGTTTGTCATTTGATGGCTAAATATAAAAATGTTGCTTATTCCATTAACATTTCAATTATGGCTCACCGATTCTAAAACGGTTAATGAATAAATATAAATAATAAATAATAATGGCTTTCAATATGTGATTACTATTTAATTACAATAATTATAAATTACTTAAAAACTATTATTAATAATTACTCTGAACAATGATGGCGCATGATCTATCATAAATTTTAAACAATGATGTGTAGCTTTTTGATCTTCTAAATCCCTTGGATCTGGTCCATGAATACTCTTTCTCATACGGATGGGGCTGACAGACGATGAATTTATGACATGCGGTGAATGGAACAATGACGGAGACAAGCATACTGCTAAATTGTATGAGGTCATCTAGAATATAAATTGCACATTACAAGTATTTTAATAATTATTCTTATACTGAATGTCACATTTAATATAATAAAGAGAAATATTGGAACAATAAGGAAAAGAAAAGCAAAATGTCTCTGACGTCAAATATCAAAGTGTTGAATTTGTTTTAGTTCTTTTATTTTTGGTGCTTGTTTCATTGAAATTTGTTTGGTCATTAATAAATTATTTGTATACTATTTGTTAACATTTGTCAGTAAGAATAAAATATTTTCTTGTTTTAATTAATGAATAGCAATAATAAATAGCAATATAAAATGATTATGTATTTATTAAAAAATTGACTAAATCAGCAAAGATTTAAGAAACATCGATATCTTTACTGATTCATATTCAATTTTTTTAATAAATACAATGTCAATTGAAAAGAAATCAAATGTGAAAATTGAAAGTTTCTTATAATATAAAATGACTAATTTATATTCATTACTTTCACATATTTTCCTCATAATATACAGATACAAGAGCGAGTGAAATATTATTCAAAATATAGAAATATTAGATAATATTGTTTATATAATAAAATCTCAATAATTATAACAATAGTGTAAATACTGAATTTATTTAATAGGAAAAATTCACATTTGTAATATAGCACATATGTAAAATGGTGTAAATTACAATACCACGCAAGAATTAACCCTTTGTTACCCTTGTAGCGTTTGTGCTACTCGGCTCTGTATAATGACTAACATAACTTTTGATGATATTAACTTTTAAAAAATGATAACGTTTATTTTATAAAAATGTAAACAAACTAAAATAAAATGTAGAATAATAACAAAATTTAAATATATACTAAATAATACAAAATGTAGTAAAAAAGAGAAATAATTAATAAATTAATCACAGACGCCACGTGGATAACGAAAGTTTAATAAAAAGTTATTTGTTATAAAATTTGTAAAATCATTAAACCATGACGAAAGGAAAATCATACACATTTAATATTTGATTACTCGCAATAGTACATTCCTTTGTAGGCAGAATTTGATCAACGGTTATAAACTTGGGGGAAATAGGTCTATATTTGGAGAAAAGAGAGTTTTCAAAAATGAAATAACTTATATTACCTTCTTAAAACGATTCTAAAATAATTTTTTACATTTTGAATAAATAAAATCTATTATAATGTCTTTTTGTTTTTGATTAATAGAGTAATAGAGTTCCACAATGATATACTTAAATTTAGGAAATAAAAATAATTCCCGACTAACTTGGGTCAAATAATAATATCATATTTGAAAAGTTACCTGTGTAGTCTTCGAATGTTTAGTTAAATCAGATAAAAAGTAAAGGAGACTCTGTAGCACTAATCTGTTTTCATCAGGTAGGTTGATAATGACCCACTGAATCGCTTCAAACCAGTTTTGTTCAGGAATATCTAAAGAAAATATTTAAATATAAAATACAAACAAATAATGGTTGAATAATAATATTAATTAATAATAATAATAATAATAATAATAATAATAATAATAATAATAATAATAATAATAATAATAATAATAATAATAATAATAATAATAATAATAATAATAATAATAATAATAATAATAAATGTTGAACTCAATAAATTACAAGACAGTAATATTTATTATAGAACACCTTATATAAACTAGATCATATTTCAATACCTGTAATATGTGAAAAATACTTCATTTTTTGCTCACCTTCAATCCTTTTTAATTAACATTTGACTTATATCCATTACGACTATAGTCATCATTTTTCCTATGTAAAACATATTTTCATTTTTGTACTTATCAAGTATTTGCTTCAAGGCTTGATAAAATTACAATTCTAAATACGATTAAAAGAAAATTCATTAAAGAATAATTTTATATGATTAGTTAGATGTGCGCCCCAGAGACCACTATCGGTTATCTCTCATATACCCCCTTACAAAATAGCACTAGTGTTGCGATTTCGAGAAATGAGTTTCCGCATGATGGTCGAACATGTTTTCGTGCATTATTGATTTTTAATTGCAATTATTGGTTTTAAAGTGGAAATAAGTGCAAAATAAAATGTGGTAAGTAAAATTTCTGACTATAGTCAGAGATATTTTTTGGTTTTCAGACTATAGACAGAAGCACTAAAATATTTTGCACCATAAAAAGTATAGTTATTGATTTTTAAGTTCAACAAAATGTGCAAAGTGCATTTTTTGAATATTTTTAAACTATAGTTAGAAGCACTCAAATATCATGGGCCACTATCAGTTATCGCGCATATATACTCCCCGCTAATATTTTATTTTTAAAAAAAGATTCGAGATCTCTATTATGAATTACATCTAAATCAAAAACATTGGTATCAATATCACTATTCCTATGGGCTAGTATATTAATAGAATGAGTTTATTTAAACAAAAAGTCATATTTTGCTGAAAAATATTAGACATTTGAACAAATATTTAACGTATTGATCAAAAACTACCAAGGAAAGTTCAAATTGCCATCAAAATATCTTTATTTTTTGATCAACTATCATAAATAAATGATGAAAATATGATTAAAAAATCCATTCGGACTGCCGAATTTTCGAAAATTATTAATTGATTTTTCTTTTTCTTAATTCTTGGGAGAACCAAAAGATTTTTCGAGGATTTTATTATTGTATCTTCTTAGTTGACTCAAGACGCAACTTTCTCATAAAGGATGCGTCGTCAAATTATGTCGCATTACCAATGTTCCAAAAATGTTTCTTTCCTTGATTTTTGTAAGGAATCTGGTTTGTCTTCAAAAACGGATATTATTTCGTGTAGGACGTCTTGACAAAATGATATTTGAGTGCTTCAATAACTATATTTTTATGGTGTTAAAGATTTTAGTGCTTCTGTCTATAGTCTAAAAACCAAAAAATAACTCTGACTAATCAGAAATTGCACTGCACATTTTTGCACTTATTTGCACTTTAAAACCAATAATTGCACTTAAAAATTAATAACTATTTCGACCAGCACGCGAAAACTCATTTCACGAGATGGTGACACTGGTGCTATTTTTTAGGGGCCGGTGGTATATGAGCCATAACCGATAGTGGTCCGTGGGCTCACATCTACCACTTTCATTCACTAAAGATTTACAAGAAAATCAAATTCATGAAGTGAAACAATAAATGATAGACAAAACACATTTAATTTTTATATAGTTTAAATTTAATCACCATTAGAATTCTATTACAACACGCTTCCCCAATGAATTTCATCGCTCCCTTAGGATGTTTTAGCAGACTTTATAAATGAGAGATCTAGTGATTACATGTCTCAATTTTGAAAATTTTACATATAATCAATTTAATAGAACAATTAAATTTTTGAAAAAAGAAAATCAAACAATCAAAGCGAGCTTACATGTTTTGATAGAAATCAAAGTGCTGGAAAATTTGTTCGTCATCAAGCATTCGGGAAGAGATCGGAAGTAAGATTTAATCATGTCCGCCACATCATAGGGTTGCCATTTGCTAAAGTCGGTCATGTCTAAAAATATAAATCAATTGATATTTTTATTGCCGAATGACATTCATTTTTTTCAGTCAAAATTTTATAATTATGAATGAAAAAATATGCAGTTTTACTCGGATTTCGGAAAAAATCTCATTACCCGTTTCAGAATCGGTGAGCCATAAATGGCATAATTAATTACTTCATCAAAATAAAAACCAGTTAATGAGAATAATAAGACCTAGGAAACATCAGTTGAAGTTAAATCTATTAAACCAATTTAAAACATTTAAAAAAAGTTGAATCCGAATTGTCAATATATATTTTTCTTTTTCTATTCATTTCTCAATATAATTTAGCCCTAAAACTTCATTTACATTTAGTTTCTTTATGATTAATATCAATCTTTTTTTATTATGAAATAATAAGTGATACATTTTCTTATTCGGTTCAGAAACGAATGTCTATTTTTATTCAACTAATGAAAAGCCATCGACAAAAAGACAAAAGCGATTCAATTGGCAAAAGAATCTTTACTGATCGAAAAATGTAAAATTTTGATAAAAATATATGTGAGAATATATTAATAAATGTTAAAAGTCATTTATTATTTCATGATATCCTTTGAAAATGAAATAATGAATGTCATTGTTGAAGAAACTAACAGTTATCAAAGAAAAAGACGTAAAAGTTATACTAAAACTGCAAAATAGTAGTGAATAGTAGTTTTAGTGAATAACTTTTTAAATATTTTGAAAATTAATTTAATTAAAATTAATTAATTTTAGTTAATTAAAAACTTAAATTTAATAAAATTTTATTATTTAAAACTGGTCATCATAAGGTTAACTATAGACCATAAATGTGGAAATTATTATGAACTCTGCAGAATCTTACCTACCCCATCTATTATTAAATTAAAAACATTTAATTGATTTCTTTATTCTTCATTTTTAATACATTATAAAAGCCTTTATTAATATCTGATCCCTGTCAGTTCATATAAAATCATATAAATTTATGACATTGAATATGAAATTACAGAAACATCCAGATTTGAGCCATTTTTGTAATTACGTTGTTTGAATAAATACTTTAAAATTTTTAAATTCCGAATGCAATAAAGATTCTAGGAAAGTTGTGGATTGAAGATGTTTGTCCAAACATAATAATGTATCCAGAAATTAATCACGTTGGCTGAAACAACGAAAAAAATAATCACATTTATTAAAATTAAAACTTCATTTGTATGTTGTTATCGTGGAGCTATAGAACTTTCACAAGGAAGAATTAATTCAAAATTGTATTACAGAATTTTAAGATGCTGGTCGGAATGTTTTAAAAGAAATTATTCGATGTATTATAATAAGCAAGCACTTGTTATGGAGGAAGAAATTATCATTGCCCCTCTATACTTCAACAGTTTTTAGTAATCTAACTGACTGTGATAATAAATTAAAACATTTGTATGGCTTTTCTATCTCGGCGTATTCATTTGTGAAATAATCAGCAACGTATCTTCCGAGTATATATATATTAGGGGGCGTAAATGTAAAAACACTAACTAATTAATTAATTAAAACTTAGACCTCAACAATCATCATTGGAGAAAAAAAGCCATTTTGACAATTGTAAGATTAAATATCGTATGCATAAGATAATAAAAGTTATGCTGTGAAAATAAACGGGTTTCTTAAGATAAATCGGAGTAAAATATAAAACTCTAGTAATGATTAATGAGGACCAGTTATAAATAAACTAGGTGATTTAGAAAGGAAATTGCCAGCCTAATTGAAGAGTTACAAAAAGCCCCTGAATATTTATAATCCGATTTAAAGATAACTTGTAAACTCGATATTTATTTCAATGAATTTTGTGGGAATTAAATCAGTTTTTTATACTAAACTGAAATTGTATACATTTGAATATATTTGTCCAAAGATTTGGTGGAAATAAAGATTTATAATTAGTTGTGATAGTTATCTTGCTCAATAAAATCGAAAACTCAACAAATTTATAAATTTATATATTTACCAATTTTGGTTTTCAAGTGAAACCAAATAGGGAAAATGGCAATGTAATACATAAATACTAGGCAGTATGTTAAGCCATGATTAAGATGTCTTTTATTTACAAGATTCCCATTTGCTAAATGCACTGGGAAAAGGTTTAGATTCCGTTATTATTTTATTGTTTAAATTCTCTTACTTATTTATTATTTACGAATATAATCTTGTTTTCATTAACATATTGTTTATATATATGTCAGTTTTATTTACATAATGTCTCCTAGTAGTTTTTGCCAAACAAATATTCAGCAATATTTGTGTAGCGACTCAGTTTAATTGTGTTACCATATGTTTAACAATGATTTTATAGTTTTGTTTTAAATCTTTTTTGTCCAATAACTAATTATATCTATTTTCAAGCCATCAAAGGTTTGGATTGATAATTTATTTATGAATATGGACAAAAATTTAAAAAGAAATAATTAAGAATTATTGTCAATTTTAAAAAGAGATTAAAGAAAATAATTAACTTTGATATTAATAAATCTAATCGCAAAATGTATTTTATTTTCTTTACAGTATTAATGGTGACTCTGAAGAAATCAACCATAAAAAACATGGTTTTTGAAACTATATTTAACTCTTAATTTCAACATATTTTATCTCTTTAATCCAAAGTGAATGAATGGATAAGAATTTATATTGAAATAAAGTAATAACACAAGATTTAACATATCAATATTTTTTAATTAATCCATTTTCCGTGATCGGATCAATCTGAAATTTTTATAGCATGAGTGTTCTCGACAATGAATCTACTTGTCCAATTTCAGCTCAATCCCATCACGGAAAGTAGGTTAATTTGGACTTATAAAATTTGCGTGGCACATACAAACATACATCAGCGAAGTTAATAAAGAGAGAGTAATAAAAAAGTCTTTTTTTTCAAAGCAAAAAGCAAAATAAAAAAAATAATTGGACATTTCAACAATAAAAATCTGTTTTATAATTCACCAAAAGAATTTTGTCTAAAATTTTTCTAAAAATAGATCTATAAAACCGATGACAAATCGTTAGTAAGTTATGTAAATAATATTGATTACAACTTTAGATATAAAAGAAAATTCTCACAAAATATGCTATTTTATTTCATGAAAAGGAAATTGCTGTCGAAAAACAAACTGTAAAATACATATCGTTATTTGCGCTTTGCGCATTTTTTTTCATTAAATGACAACTTAGATTTTAAACATTTTTTGTCACATCAATCAAATAACAGATAAATAATGATTGAAGTGTTGGCAAAAATAATAGATTGCCAGCAACTCTTTCCTTGTTATGCATATCCCTTTTCACAATTGCTCACGATTGCTCATAAAAAAATGCAATAAATAAATGCAAATTAATTGATTGAATAATCAAAAGAGTAACTTCATCATTTGACAAGTAAAGGATCAGCAGACATTAAATTATTTAATTGAGCGTGAAAAAAAGGAACATACTACTGTGATATATGATAATCCGTAATATATAAGAGATGTTGATTTTATATAGAATTGACATTTCTTACCAAATTTTTGATCGGGTAAATTTATTTAGCCCTTTCGTGCCAAGAGAGGAATACGTATTCTTATTTTTCGATCGTAATGCTACTATTACTGCCATCCTTGTTTTTTTACACAAAAAATTAATTAAACAAAAAATATGTTTTCCATACATTATAATATATATTAATACATATGAATTTAAAAGAAAAATGTTAAAAATCCTAAAATAAATAATTTGGGTAGGCAAGGGTTAAAGTATTAAAGAACCAATTGGAAGATTTAACTAACTGTAAAACTTTGAAAAGGTAATTATCGTAAATAATTTTGTCTTTTGGTGATTTTGGATCAGATTTTTGTTTAATTTGTGTTAGGTGAGATAATAAATTAAATAACCAAGTCATTATGACCCCGATGTTTAATGACTCAGGCGGAATGCTTGCGTGCAATGAAGTGGAGTAAGGACATATGTGAGATGTATCAATAATATCGCTTAAACAAGTGGTTCTCAGCAGAAGTTTTGCAAGATCTTATTATGGTATCAACTAATTCGATTTATTTTTACTCTACAATTTTTATAAACAAAATTAACATGCTGATAATAATAAGTTATTATTACAATTTGATATAGTTGGTATGTCGCCAAATTTGAGATCAAGGTTGAGATATGTCATAAACACTATCTTTTCTAGTTTATGTAACTTAAAGGACTATAAAAAATATTACATTTAAATGTTCTGATTAGGAATTTCTTAAATAAATATTATAATACGACTGCTACTAAAAATTTGTATTGTAAATAAAATTTCAATATTGTTTGAGGTTGTTATTAGAAAAGGATGAAACATAAATGAAATAATTTAGACAATAGGTCAATAGTGTTATATATACTACCCGAAAATATTCCTATCGTGTAATTACGATATATTCATCTAACACAAGACTCAAAAAATTACATAATCAACATATCGTGTTATATTTTTCTGAAATAGTTATATGTTATTGTGTAATTTTATTAAATAAGTATAGGACGAATTCGAAATCAGCATAAAGTATAACGATCACATGTACATAATCAACATATAGTATTGTGTAACACTTTAAATATGTACTGATTTAGTAATATGTTCAAATAATATTGTTATAATGAAGCGGATTTTATTTTTAATTTATTGTAACGCTACATTTTATCATATTAAAGGGGGCAAAAAGACAACTATTAAATGAAGAGTCAGCTATCAATGAAACACCTTAAATTGAATGATAAAAAGTATATAATTTAAATATTCGCGTAAAAAAACCCTGAGGTATCGGGTAAAGAAGCATAAAGTTATTTATTCTTGTTAAAAAACCATAAAAATGATCTGTCACTAGTATAGCCTAAGGTTGTCAATTGTCAAAAAGATGGAATATTATTTTAACTATTTATGTAATTTCCAATTATTTTGACATTTTTAAAATTATCAAAATTTGAAAATGTAATGTTTTACAGCAGTGGGAAGAGTAATTCTACCTTTTCCTCTAAATATTTCTTTAACTGTGAATACTGATTTCTCTATAAAGATCGAAATTTCATTTTGTGAATTTATATTGTTTTTAAATTTTAACTAAAACTTTATTTGCATTTCTATGTTATATCGTTCTTTAATTGTTATATATCAAGCCATATAAGTCTTTTTAAAAATTTTTTTGTATTGAAAATCCCAGGACCATCGTTTTTGTATTGAAAATTTTTTTTGTATTGAAAATCCCAGGACCATCGAGACCCCCTCACTATAGTCTGAAAAATTGCGTAATCAAAAGTTGCAGCAAAAAAAAAGTTGCAGCAGAACCCCCCCCCCGGGGAGGGGTCATTGCTGCAGTGGGCCACTATCTACCTACTAATATCATATAATTATAATAATAAATTTTGATAGTATATTAGAGAATAATAATTTTCTTACATGCATATTTTAATAATATATTATAGTTAATAATATATTAAAGACAATTTATAGAAAAGATAATGGCATATAGCATAGTAAAAATGATATTATTAAAAAAATGTATAAAAAAATGTATTTAAAATTTCAAAATGGGCAAAAACATAAAATCGTTCATTAATCTATTAGCCATCTAATGATTTTCTTTTTTTCTATTTTTGTTCTATTTTGATTTAGACATATTTCGTTAATTCATTTGAAATTATTTGATTTTAAAAATGTGTTCGTACATTGAAAACTATTACAATTTGTATTGCAGCCATTTACACTCACTTTGAGATTTTTAAATATTTGACAATTATGGTTAAATGATCAACAATTAACATTTTTTAAAAAATAAGATATAGTTTTTACAAGGAATTATTCATCATTTTGAAACCTTGAAATATTTAGGGAAATAAATAAAAATTATTATCACTGTGGAAAAGGGCATATAAATAAAAAACGTATATCAAATTTTGCGTATATTTATATACTAATAATTAAAAATATAATTAGTATGATATTTCATAAAGCAAGGTACGGCGCTTAGTTTAGTTCAAGGCTTAGTATATTCGAAGTAAATATTTTATTATAAATTTTCTAGAAAAAATAAAGGAAATATATATATATATGATATTAATCATGCTATATCGCTCGAAAGTAACATCCACAATTTAGTGATTTTTTAGTGAGGCAGATATATTTCCAAATTGCTCGAACCGTGTGGCTTAAGTGATTAAACTTATTTTTAAAAGAGAACGTATTATGCACCTTCTTAATATATAATAAATGACTGATGAAAACTAATTAAATTATAGGTTTTTTTAAAGTTTAGATTACCTTTAATAATCGAAGATAAATTCTGTGTAGCAAAGAATCTGTAACACTGCTCTGTAAACCTTTATTATTAATAGATAACTTAAATCACAATTTTTCTATTTTGAACCGATATTTGATACTTTGTAACAGTTAGTTTGTTAGCTCGAATTTCAATAATTAACATATATATTTATATGTTCTGTATGATTTTTCAGGCAAGATCAACATTACAATCTTTCAATCTCGTTTAATAGAAATACAGATAAAACAAAAATTCACCTGTGAAACATTTGACATTTTATGTCTCTCAAAGGATTATATTTGCTGTTAGCATTTTGTTTTTTAGATTTATTATTTATTTCACTACATTTGTTTTAGTGAGCTGATAATAAAGGTATTTTTGCAATTTAAAATTGAACAATAATAATTACGATTACGATTATCAGTGTTTGTTACCTTTTTGGTGTAACGATCCAGATTTATCTGGTACATTATATATTGCATACATTTTTGCATTATCTTTTTAAAAGTGTTAAAATATTGATATTTACAGATCAAATGTCATCAATGAAACAAAGAATTTTATTAAATTCTTTTTAAAATTTTACTAATCTCAAATGAAAATATTTATAAATCCAATTTTTAACAATCAGAATTTTTAACAATAAATGACTATTTAAAATAACTTTTAAAAACATTTTTAAATTAAAAAAATAAACAAGCTTCTATTAGTAAAACATTTTTAAATAAATATATTTTAAATATCGAAATTTTAATAAATGGTTTTTTAAATAATTTATTCAACGCTGAAAATTTGTTTGGACATTATACAATATTTCATTAAATAAATACTTGGAATTATGACGTTAACTTTTGAACGGATTTAAAAAATAATTTAGAAGATGTGTTAGCAGCTTCTAATAATAAGGATCTAAAAATTTAATTAAGCGACTTTTTTAAAAGTAAAAGTCCAAAAATTCCAACTCAAATTTTATCTAAAATTTTAAAATCCATCTTGAACTATGTTAATTTTGATAATTTATTATTTGTTATAAAGTATATTAAAGGATATTAAAAGTTTTCATTGAAATAAAAATATTATATACGAATTTTAAAATAAAATTTTTCTAAATATTTTTCGTTATGGCATTTATAAATTATTATCTAAAAATTTACAGCTATTAAATTGAAGCAATATATATTACAACAATATAAAAACAATACCATATTACTAGTTTACATTTTTTTCATTATTAATAATTTAAAAATTGTCACAATTAAAAATATCCCAATCGGAAATACAATTAAATCATGAAAATTATTTTTTATAAATATAAAATTAATTAAATAATTTATTTCACTAAAAAATCAATATTTGCACTGGAAAAATTCTTATTTAATATTAAGTTCAAATCGGGTGAAAATGCGTTTACTATAAAATTATCCCAAAAAAAGTGGGTCATAGTTTCTCCGTACAAAATGTCAATTAACTTTTCAAAATTGTTGACCTAGCTTCATTTGAATCACAAAATTGAATACAAAATGATGATTTTCAATTAAATATGAATGTTAAAACAAACTGTTATAAAATATTATAATAAGCAAATTCTTTAAGAATATGTACATTTCCATATAACAGACAAGTAACACGTGAATCGAATTAAATCAGATTTTAGTCACTAGAAAAAAATAGATGATTATTAATTCTAAAACTTTAATAATTTTTATATTTTATAATTATCAAGTTATAACATTTTTAATATTTTAATTATAACATAAAAATTATAATAATATAATTACATTATAATTGCATCATATTTAGCTGTCGAAATCAACCAAAATTTAGCATGTAGTGCAACGTTCAATTAAATACAAGTAAATAAAAACAAAATATGCAAAAATAATAATTTTCGTTGAATTTGTTATATTGTGAAATGGAAAATAGTTTCCAACTGACTTAAATTTACAGTTTAATATTCAAAAAAAATTAATCATTTCTGAAAAAAATTGAGCATTGCGGAGATTTAGAATAATCGATTGAAAGATTTTAATAAATTTAGATAAATTATCTTTTTAATTTTTTCATAAGAGATTTTTAAAGAACATAATAAAACCGTTTAACCCAAAGGTTTAATACAAATTTATTAAATTTTAAAATATTTTCCATTTACACTATTAACTCATTAAAAAATACTAAAAAGTCACCAAGTCAAAATTATTTTCATTATTAACAATAATATTCATAAAGTTTTAAGCTAAAACATTCTGCCCAATACTAAAATAAACTTGAAAATAAATTATGCAAAATATTGTTATGATAAAAGGAAGTTGTTTAATATGAATTATCCGTCATAATTAGGGTTGTCAAGTGTTAATCATAAAAAAAGAACATTATAAAAATTATTTTATTCATATTAATTTTTTTTTAAATTGCAATATATACTAAAACAAATTGCACTTCCAATTCATTTGCAAATAAAAAAATAAGTCAATATAATTTAATCATCTTCATCCTCTTCTTCAGCATCTTTTTCATTATATTTATCTACACTGCTAATTTGGTTTAAAAGTTTTCCATTTTCTTTGATTTCTTGATAAAATTCAGTGCATGTAATATCTTTATAATTATACACGACGCTCAAAATACCTCGAACAGTTGAAATTTTCAATTTATTTCTTTCCTTAGTCCACTGTCCACTGATCATTGAAAATATTCTTTCGACATTGGTATTTTGACCAGGTATTGCAAAAAAAAATTCGCAAATTTTCAAAAATTCGGAATTATGACTCATAATGAATAATATAGTGTAACAATTAATCCTATCAAAACATTTCTGTCTCATTTTAAACGTATCATTATGATTAAGCTACCGGGCTAAGGTTTTCTTAAGCTTTTTGCCTTTCAAATTCAATGTGAAAAAAGTTCAGCCATGTAAAATTTTTTATGAAATTTAGTTGAATCATATAAAATTATTTGGAATGAGGATTATATGAAATATAATAGGTCATCCTATAATAAAAGTAATTAACTACTGCTAGTGGATGACACATCGCACAATTGATCCGGTTGCTTTTCTGTCCTGAATTAGGACTTTAACAATTTTTGGTTGTTAGTTCGATTATCACTAGCTTATTGATTTAACAATTATATTCCTTTTTCTGTTTCGCTTTTAGCTGGTTCGTGGTATCTTTTATTAAATACGATTTCAATTTTACCTATTCTCTTTTTAATTCGTAATATTACGTCTTCTATAATATCCTCTCTAATTCTGCTTATCCAATAAATTCTCTTCTGTATTTTGCAATTAGTGTTTTTTCTTTTATACCTTGTCATTTCTTGACACTTAATATAATTATCTTGTTTCCTAGCATATTGGATATTCCGAATACTCGCATTACCTGTGACATCTGTCATGATATAACATTTTATTTCGTTTTCTTGATTTTTTATTTTTCCGACTGTTCTAGTGATTTATTTATTATCTTGTGTAAACTCTTAAGATAAGGGATTTCCATTCCCAAATTGTTTTTGTTTTGATTTTCTTCATTTTCATTTGCACTTATTAATAAAAAACAATTTTATCACATCCCATTATTCAATTTCATTGATTTTTTGCTATATCTTTTTGCTTTCCAATTTCTTCACTTCATTCATTTTTCCAGAATTTGATAACACGATATCATTTCGCCCGATCATTTTTATTCATTTTGGAACATAATTTAATTTTTTGTTATTCAGGTATCCTCAACAACTTTATACAGTGACAAAATGTTCAGCATATTATTAACCTCAACAGGTTTTCCTGAACCTGGTTCTGGTATTGTGTATCGTTATTTCCAAACAAGTCACAACCATTTTTGGCCAATGCATTCTTTATAAGATAAATAAATATTACATATTCTTACAATATTAACAAATGACTTTGCAAAATATTGAAAAATATGCGGTGACAACTTTATAGAGATTTTATATGATAAATTATGTGTCTGATTTTTTATTAATTGTATTAATTAAATATGTAAGAAAAATAAAAATATTATATATTTAATATTGTTTCCAGTTAAAGAAAAAAAGCATTATTTTATGAACGATCTGAAATTTTCGAAGCCAATGTTGAGTTCCGTCTAATTACAATAATATTTTTATTAAATCATTCGTTATAAGAAAATACGTAATTAGAATTTGAACGATAACTGCAAATTTTTTATTACATCCTCTATCATGTAATGGTCAATTAATTTTAATTTATGATTTTACATTATTAGTGAGTTTTGGTCCTTCATATAACCATCACAACATACTCGAGATAAAATAAAAAGGATTGATCAATCACACAATTTTTATCCTATATTTCTAATAAAATTCGAGATCAAGAAAACTTATCCTCTTTTAGTCAACGTGAGTTTGGTCACTTTATATTTTTTTTTAAATTTTTTATTTTTTTTTTGAAATCAAAGCCCCATGTCACATCTTTGTTGAAGAATTCCAAGACAAAGTGAATTATCTTAAAATGTTTTCATTTATATGTCTTGTTGAAACATTTTGTATTGAAACATTCTCGTATTGAAACATTTTTTTAAGTTGATTCTTTCAACTGATATGATAAACCCAGCACAGGAATACAGGAAAAAGCTCGAAAAGATACTAATTTCAGATACTAATTATCACAAAAAACAAATTAATTTCACTAATTTTTAATGAAATTGAAATTTAAAAATACTAAAATATTTATATAATATTAAAAAATTTTAAATAATATTATAAAATTATAAAAATTGCTTCATCGTATAATTATTCTCATGGATGAGTGATTATTACAATGATTATATACAGACAGAACATATATTATCTCAATAACAAATTATTCATGAAATATATTCCAATCTTCATTCAGATATTAATTCTAATAACTAATAAGTTGTGAAAAACAATAGTCTATTTGTAATAATCTTTATATTTTTTAACTATACAATTATTGGTGAAAAATATATATTTTCTACCTTTTTAAGTTTCAATAAATATTTAAATAAATTAAAAAGTGATTAAAACTTTTCAAGAATAGAAAATAAATTAATGTTTTTAAATTAATAATAATAATAATAATAATAATAATAATAATAATAATAATAATAATAATAATAATAATAATAATAATAATAATAATAATAATAGTAATAATAGATTAAATAATAATAGATTAAAAAAGTTCAGTAAAAACTTAAAGTTTTAAAATTAAAATTTCTAGGAATATTTTAATAAATTCATGATAAACTTTTCTGTAATTTACTGATAACATCTAATTATGTTTTTTCCAAGTTAATCTTATATTAAGCTACTTAATATAAAAACATTAAGAAATCATTTCATTCTACAATGTATATGTTTTATATAATATTATTTTCATTTTTAAATTAAAATATTTCAGAAAATAGTATTTAGACGAAATAAATAATACTAAAAAATTATTTTATTTGATATTTTTGCCATTTAGGTTAATAAATAATTTATATAAAATAAATATATTTAGTGATATTTTTAAGTCATTCTAGTATGCTTATTTTAAATATTTTCATTTTTAGATATTTTTGGAATTATATAAAACGTACAAGGGATAATTAAAATTTAATATAATATAATATATCAATATTCTTCGTTGGGAAAAGTGGAAAGGAAAGACAAATAAAAAGGTAAAAAATGGGGATAATAACTTTTATTTGATGGGGTTCTCTAGAAAGAGCATAAATTCAAAATACAAATTAATTATTTAAAAACATGTTTACCCCTTTAATTACTGCAATTGTGTAAACGAAATTCTCATTTACGACAGTCAAGAAAAAATATTGTTAATTAAAAAATTAATACAAAAAAACGAAAAATGAGTGTCAATGACATGTACAAAATAAAAATAATTAATGGCAGTTCGGATTATAAATTACAAATCAGAATCAACAAAAATTGCAAGTTTTAGTCGAAAATTAGTATAATTAACCCTTTGAGGGCGATGTTTATTGTTCGAAAGGAACATGTTGGCTCTGATATACTTGATTTGGAATTTTGCAAAATCTGACAAATCAGCACTCTTATTTTAAATTTTAAAGACTCCGAAAGCGCGACTTTTCTTCGACTTCTCTGACAAATTGCTAAACAAATTTTGACTGTATTTGACGCGTTATCAATTCGTTGAGATTCCAGTAGTTATTGTAGCTTTCATATACAGTACAGTAGCGTATTCTAATGAAGGATAAATTTGAGATCCAGAATATGCTTCAAGTTTCTTTTTTGCATCTTTTGTAAGTTCGGACAATGATTCATTAGGCTCAATTGAAAGATAAGATATTTTCCCTGTTCATTTTCGACATTAACTGGAATCATGCCCATTATTCAAAATAATAAAAACAATTTAAATCCTTTATTTTTTAAACAATTACATACTCATAAAACCATAATAACAAATCAATTCCAATCAATTCACCAAGTTTACAACATTCAAAAATTCAATCCAAAATGCGACTCAGGATTGACCAGGCGACGGGCTCAAATTTTTTTATTCCCCCAATGGTGCAATTTTGCCATAAAAAATGAATTTTTACTAAATTGACGTATAATTAAAAATATGGCTATTTTGACAACTATTACAAGCTGTAGAATATATTAGTGCAAACTAGAAGTTTTTGGCATTTAGTGGACTAGAGGGTTAAGCGAGTATAATAATCAGAAATAAAGGAGATTGTTGAACTGGAAATTTAAAGTGTTTATCTGTCAATGGAATTGAACGAAGATTTTCCTTCGGGTAACCTACCAAATCTGAGATTGTTCTTATTATTCATGGAACTTAAATTTCATTAAATCCTATAATTAGCTAATATAGGAATACGAGTTTAATAGATATACAATAAATAAGTATCAATTGTAAGTATTTGCTGTAAAATTTATTCAAAGAGAATTTTCGATTATAAAATTATCTTTTCGATCTAAACCGAATCATACCTAATGTTGTAATCTTTCCAAATGAATATCTTTTTCCTTCTTTTCGCAATTGTTGATCACTGTTATTTCAATTCTATTTCAGACTTCTATTTTGAAACGGAAGTTCATTGTAAATAAGAAATTTGAAAATAATCCAGATTTCCACATAGACGAATATATGACAATATTATTCTATTTTTTGTCAAAAACGCTTTTGTTTTATGGAGCTATTTTGACGCATATTGGTTTACAAAATTGACCTAATATCTCTTAAAGAGAAAGAATATGTCGTTACTGAAAAAATTTGAATATGAGTCCCTCATCATACAAGGGTATAGGTAGCATCTTTTTTTTTGAATTTTTTGAATCTTTGAATAGCATAAATCTCTATAACACAAAATAACTATAGGTAAAAGTATGCTCCTTCAAGAATTTTTCCCCAAAATTACTCACGAATTGTAATTTATATTCATTATAAATTTAGGTCCATTGGAAAAGATCACACTGTCCACATTTTTACAAAAACATTGCCTTACATATCATGATTTATTTGATCATCAGTAAGACATAAATTTTGTTTAAATTAACCATATTTTAAAGCATTATTATTAAATTTTGTTATAAAAAACAACAACCAGCATTTGTTGAAAAGAAATTTAATTTCACTTTTCTATAATAGATTTGTCAAAAGAAGGCTTTCATTCTAGCTGATGTGGATTAAAGAATTAGTATGTGATATCATGTATTGGATAATGAAAATAAAAATATTAGAAAATTTTTATAAACTACTGATTTTATCCTTATAACTATTAACGATTATAATAAGAGTTGCTATTATATTAGAATTGTAGACGTAATACCAAGGTTACTTACCTTGAGTTTTTTCAATGGTTTTTTTCAATTCCGTTATTCGAGCTTTACCGCCAGCTCGCCGGAATATTCCATCAGAATCAGGACCAACCATTCGAATGTATTTCAAAGCGTGGTAGATAACGGGAGGTAATGGTTGACCTATTCTACCTTGCCAATATGACAAAGATGCTCCAAAAATACTTGTCGATGTATCTGTCAATTTGGATTTTTGACTTAACAATTTGGGAAATTTCCTATATCAAACAGAAAGATTTGTTTAAATAAAATCAAACTTCTCATACCAATTAAACTGGGACTTTTGTGATGGAATGTGTGACTCAAGAAGTGATGTCAATCTGAGCATGGCTAATTTTTTCAGAATAAGAAACTGATTTAAAGTGAGATGTGACAACTCTAAATCTCTGCATGAATTAATAGGTTGATTAGTTCTTGCTAAGCTTGACCAACGAAAAGGATGATTTCTTTTTCTTGCACTAGCTGATCTTCAAATAATTTATAAAAAATATTCATGTAATAATAATAATAATAATAATAATAATAATAATAATAATAATAATAATAATAATAATAATAATAATAATAATAATAATAATAATAATAATATTAATAATAATAATAATTAAAGTTTTATGTTTCGTCATATTTTACATCAGAAAATCAAAGGTAGTTGTGTAGAAAACGGAATGAAATTATTAAATTATAAATTAAAAATTAAAAAATTTTGCAGATTTTATATCTCCAAATACTTTCCATTTACATTAATCTTCTTTCTCCAGTAACTCATCATAGATATTCATAACATTTCGTCTTTTTGTATTTTTTAGGGAAATTTCTTTGTTTTTTATTAGATTATTTACTCGTTCAATTCGTTAATTATGCAAATCTGTTTTAATCTATTACTATAATTGAATGGAAAAGTTTAAATTCATTTTGTTTAACATTATTGTTGTTTTAAACTTCGACTTTCGATACAAACAAAATTTTATTTACGAAATTGTATTCACCTGCACTGAGAAAAATACTAGATTGAAATAAATATCAATATTAAAACAAGATGTTTAATTTATAAATAGAATTTTCAATTTTATTTATTAATAAATATTTACCACCCGTGAGTTGTCTGTGAATAATGCTAAGAATTTTTAATATTTATAGAATTAAGCTTCCTCTGAAATAGTCAATATATATTTATTTACTATTTAGTTATATATTTTTTAAAGTCTTGGAATGATTTTTTGTTTTTACTGCCTATAATGAGTGTCAAATTAAAGATAAGAAAAGTTAAATTTGAGTGATTAAAACATAGGAAACTGTCCTCGATATTAATAAATTATCAATGAATACAACACCGTTTGAGGTCTTTAACGTCAGAATAGTCACGTTCATTATTTTGTGTTTAACGACAATCAATTGAAAACCATTATTGTCATTGTTAACCCTCCGAAAACACATCAAAAGTGGTAGAACGAAACGCTGACTATTTAACAGTTGTTGATATCTTTATGCTCAATAAATGGGTCCTGTAATATGTTGAATAAAAACCGAATATCTGCACATATTTAGAGTAACAAAAAAAAATATGTCTTGATTGACTAACAATATTTCGTCAAAATGATTGTGAAAATTGTATATATTGGGCTACAAAACTCTAACTCACTATAAAACCAGATTGTAACATTTTCAAACATCTCGACCATTTTTTGTATCAGAACGTTTTCAAAATCCTAGCTAACATCCTTGAAAGATTTATTGACTATAAAACCTTAAATATCTTTTCTAAAGAAATAAACTGACTGGTTTATTGTTTATAAAAATATTGCTTAAAAAAGTTGATTAAAGACGGTAATTGTTTTTGCATTAACATAACAAAATACGAGTAATATTATATAATAAATAATAATTTTCTATAATTATCCTTTTACTTTTTCAAAGATGATTTCTTAAATTTATTTTCACTTTCTTGTCTGGTTAAGGAATTCGTTTGTTGTCTATTTTCAATATCCTCGAAAGCTTCGGCGTTCTTCTCTATATTTGATTTTTCATTGTGCAAATGAGGTTTTCTAATAATGAAATCTTTCGGTCTCAATTCTTTCTTGCAAGTATCCTTTGTATTAAACTCCTCAAAATTATCTAAATACAAATATTATTATATCAAATAAATTTTATTGTTGGATTATTAGTGTTATTAAGCATCAATTTTTTTATCTCAATTTTGATTGAAAAATATTTTGATAATTGATAAAATAGAAATGTGTTTATTTATTTTATGTCGAGAAATCTCTAAATATTTATTATAACAGAAAGTTATAAAATTTTTGATAAATTATCTTTTATAAAATTTATGAATTTTTATCTAATTCACTGTAATTATAATAAGTTATTTTGTTTATCTATATTAATTTAAATTGGAGTTTATTTGAGAGCTTTTCGATTTGAAATAAATTATGTTTTAACACAAATTTCACACATAAAAATTTCTATAATTGAAAAAAATGACTAAGTTTATATTAAAAATTTAACAAATATATAAAAATAATTTAAAATATAAAATAATATTTTTTTTCTATTTGAAAAAATAAATAAGATAGGTCAACACAAACACTTGAAAAAGCTGGTTAGTCAAATAAATAAATATACATAATATGAAAAGAAATAAAAATAAAGGATTAAAAGGATATATGATTTTACAGATAATAAATTAGTTATTTTATAAACTGAATTTTCTTCTTAAATATGTAGTAAAACAGATTTGAATAAGGTAAAGTAAAGAAACAATATTTTCTGTCACATTTCATGATAGAAAGTATATAAGTATTTATTAGATCAATCAAAACCTTTCTCTGGTTGCTTTAAAGATATAAATTTTAATATTCAACCCCTTAATTTTAATACAGAACGAATCCCATAATATTCTACCTTGATGATCTGGTTATTATAAAAACATTTGTCCGTTTATAAAAACGAGTAGTTGAAATGCAGTCATTATTATACGATTTATTGGAAGCACCCGGTAAAGATGATGAAAATCAAATTATTTATTTAACTGTGAAAGTATTAATTAACTCCTTTGAAAGACATAAAAATTACAAACACCTAAAATGTATATTTATTGCTCCTAAAGCCTTGTGACAAATCCTAATTACTCTAATTCTTGTCATCTGTGGGTAAGTTTAATAAAATTCTTAAAAAGTATAAATTGGCAAATTTAGAAGTATCGCTTTTTAAACGTGTTTTTATTTGTTTTTTACAGTTACTTTTATGTGCGCATCTTTTTTACATAACATTACTAAGAATTCTACTACAAAAATAATAGTAAATATACCAAAATTATGAACACATTCCACTGTATAATTGTAAACATTTTATTAAAAATATATATATATGTTTCATATTTATATACTTAATTATGAGGTTACATAAAAATTAAGTCAACAACTTGTGAATTGAAAAAGAACTGTATTAAACAACAAAACAAACACGAAAAAAACACAAGTTGCTATTGGATTGGAATGTCTTATGGTAGTCGTAATATTCATTTGACATTACACCTCCGGGGTTATTTATTCTTGGAGTTTGAAAACTGTTGGAATCTTATAGATTTCTAATATTTAGAGAGAGTCAAAAAACCACTCTGAAGATCTTTTCAAAACAGTTTAAGATCCTTGAAAAATTGGCAGATACATTTTTGGATAATTTATATATTCATATTTATTTTTTGTTTAAATCTTCGGCCTAAAAGTCATTTATTTTTAACCAATTTGTATATTTCCATTTTTATTAACAAATTACATAGTATATTATATGGTATTTATCTTACCTGTCGGTATTGCGCAATACGAGCTATATGGCTAAAGAAGTTGTTTGTTTGATTAATTATACTTTTCAAATTAACCATTTTTAATGAAATATCAAATAAAGATTATATGAATTTTCATATTATAATTAATTACATTATTTTTATTGAGAATATATTGTCAATGATATTTTAATACAATTAGACATGTAAAAGCAATTATGTCTCTATGCGGGTCCGTGTATTTTTTATGTACGTGTTTTAATGTTTTGGTTCACACTCAATTGAGACTCATACATTCCTTTTTGATTGAACTCATACCAAGTTTCGGACAAAATATTATAAACTATTATATTTATTTGTCTTATAACTTTATTTTGTTTTTCCCGAGTTGTTTCATTTATTATGTCAGAAAATTAATTCAAAAATATTAGAAAATATATTAAAAGCGGTTTGTAAAATCTTTTTCTTTTTCTCCAACCTTGATTTATTCTCATATACAATTGCATTTATCTTCATGTAGTATCCGACTATAGATCAATGTTTTATATTTTGTTGAGAATTGTTGAGAACACTTGAAAAGGTCAGTGACCGAAAATTTCTGTTATATATAGAACATTGATCTATTGTTGGAAATAAAATGAAAATGAAAAAATCGTTTTTAAAATTGTACAAGAATTATTTTAATTTTTCTTTTAATGAAAATATTTTTTTAATTTTTAAAATCCAAAAACTGAAAATATTTCTAAATCTAAGAAATGAATTTTTTATTTGAATTATAAAAAAAAATTTTTAAAAAAATAACTTTTCTCAGTCAATAATATAAAAAATGTTATATTTGGTCAATCGTGAAAATAAAAAAATTTAATGAATTTAAAAGCATAAAATGTTGACCCTCCCTTAATAACTATGTGATTACGTCGGTAATTTTATTATTTGTAACAAACTTTATAATTCATGAATTGGAAGAGTATAATAATAATAATAATAATAATATTTGCAATATATTGTTATTAAAGTAGATTAAGTAGATTAAAGTAGATTAATTAAACAGTTATAAGTGATAAATAATTTTCAATATTTATTAACAATTATTTATTTAATTATTTTATTCGATTTTCATTGGCTAGTATTATTACAATGTATAGTATAAATTATTATTTGTAAATAATTTCTGAGATGTACTTACCGTATATACTCGTGTATAAGCCGAAGTGAGTTTTTATAGTCAATTTTTTGTCCAAAATCAAGTTAAATTAAATATGATTTTTTAAATTAAAATTAATGTTTTTTTTGGCTGGCAAAAAATATTGGTTTTTGTTACCCGTATATAAGCCGAATGAAAAAAATTAGCTTAAAAAATTGCCCAAAATTTCTCGGCTTATACACGAGTATATACGGTACTTAAATTAACAGTTTATTTAAATTGCATGCAAGAATCATTAAAAAATAAATCGAAATAAATTGCTATTTTGTCATAGTTAAATTAATAAAGTAATTAGACACAAAAATAATGTGTATGTTATATTAATAAAAAATTTTAAATTAAAGTGGGCCGGCTGCACTTTAAATTATTTATTGGTTCAAAAGATTATTAGAACCTTGAAATAATAAATTAAATTTTTGATTTCTTGTAATATTTTTTTGTTCAACACGAATTTTCGACAGTCATTTTACTGTTATTAGACACTTGCCTTATTTAATCTTAAATAACGCCAGTCGTTTTACAGAACTTAGTAAATATTTCTATAATATGTTCATTTTGATTCTTAATGTTCTAGTTGTCTTTCATCGTTAATTTTGAAAAAAGAGAGTATCTTAGNAAAATTGTACAAGAATTATTTTAATTTTTCTTTTAATGAAAATATTTTTTTAATTTTTAAAATCCAAAAACTGAAAATATTTCTAAATCTAAGAAATGAATTTTTTATTTGAATTATAAAAAAAAATTTTTAAAAAAATAACTTTTCTCAGTCAATAATATAAAAAATGTTATATTTGGTCAATCGTGAAAATAAAAAAATTTAATGAATTTAAAAGCATAAAATGTTGACCCTCCCTTAATAACTATGTGATTACGTCGGTAATTTTATTATTTGTAACAAACTTTATAATTCATGAATTGGAAGAGTATAATAATAATAATAATAATAATATTTGCAATATATTGTTATTAAAGTAGATTAAGTAGATTAAAGTAGATTAATTAAACAGTTATAAGTGATAAATAATTTTCAATATTTATTAACAATTATTTATTTAATTATTTTATTCGATTTTCATTGGCTAGTATTATTACAATGTATAGTATAAATTATTATTTGTAAATAATTTCTGAGATGTACTTACCGTATATACTCGTGTATAAGCCGAAGTGAGTTTTTATAGTCAATTTTTTGTCCAAAATCAAGTTAAATTAAATATGATTTTTTAAATTAAAATTAATGTTTTTTTGGCTGGCAAAAAATATTGGTTTTTGTTACCCGTATATAAGCCGAATGAAAAAAATTAGCTTAAAAAATTGCCCAAAATTTCTCGGCTTATACACGAGTATATACGGTACTTAAATTAACAGTTTATTTAAATTGCATGCAAGAATCATTAAAAAAATAAATCGAAATAAATTGCTATTTTGTCATAGTTAAATTAATAAAGTAATTAGACACAAAAATAATGTGTATGTTATATTAATAAAAAATTTTAAATTAAAGTGGGCCGGCTGCACTTTAAATTATTTATTGGTTCAAAAGATTATTAGAACCTTGAAATAATAAATTAAATTTTTGATTTCTTGTAATATTTTTTTGTTCAACACGAATTTTCGACAGTCATTTTACTGTTATTAGACACTTGCCTTATTTAATCTTAAATAACGCCAGTCGTTTTACAGAACTTAGTAAATATTTCTATAATATGTTCATTTTGATTCTTAATGTTCTAGTTGTCTTTCATCGTTAATTTTGAAAAAAGAGAGTATCTTAGGGTTTCTGAAGCATATACATTCGAATCAAAAAAAACCTGTAAAATACTACAAAAATTAAAAAAGAATTTGTTCAATATAAGAATCTCGATTTCTGTAAGAAATTAGTTGATCGTTTTTAATTAAAGTATTGTAAAAATAAAAGCATATATCAAAATTTGCAAATCTTTTCAGTAAATCTAACAGTAAGAATTTTCACTAATGAGAATGCAATTAATGGAACTTAACGAAATTACAAATCCTGCAATTGCAAAACCCTATTAATTGGCTATCTGTCAATAAGCGCTGCCAATCAAATACCGATTAATATGGTATCGGTCAATAATCGATTTATAAAAATCGTCTAATAATAGACTTTCAGGTAACAATACATTCTAGAAAACGGTATTATTTCCCATTAATTGAAAGGGATCCAGAAATTTACCATTTTAATTTTATTAACAAATTTAAAAAATAATTAAAATTTATTAACTTAATTAATTATAAATGAAATTAATTACTTGAAATTCGGCGGTTATGTAAAATATTTCTGAAATTATCCAAACTATCCATATCGGAAAATAGACTATCAAGGACAGGGTTCAGTTCGTCTTCAACATTGTCAACAATCGGCTGATTGTTTTCATCTTTACACCATGCCCAATTGACACAATGTTGAGAGGGAGAAATCAACACAGATCTTGGCGAAGACTGATTGTTGGATAATTTTGAATTTCGACGATATCGAGTCATAAAACTGCCAGTTCGAAAATTAATTCTCCCAGCTTCGCCCATGTCTATTGAGTCATTTGATAGTTCTTCAACTCCACTATCCAACTCGAAATCATAACCCCAGGAATTGAAATATCTTCGATTAGATCCAGTTGATCTCGGAACATCATTCGAAATTCGCAAATTAACATTCGCTGTTGTGGGCAATAGAAAATCAGAATCATTCGAACAACATCTCGGAGACAGATTGGGAGTTTCTGAATTGTTGCTTGCTACTGAGATTTCTGGAACCTTATTTGGTGAGAGATTAGATTTCATTGCCAAATTTGCTGTGGGTTTAATTGATTGAATCGCTTTCAATGAATTTCTCGATTTCAAAGATTTAGCATTTGAGTCAAGTGATGAAACAGAATTAGAATCCGAAATCGAAGAAATTAACTGGGAATAATTTTCATTGATAGCTTGATTTTGATTGGTGCTTTCATCAGTAATAGACTGCTCCATGACTGTGGTTAAACTGGAATGCTTTGTGCAGCCAATCAGATTTTTCACATCATCAACACTAATGCCTATTAATTTGGAATCTACTTGCCTCTTAAAATTTATTTCGTTTGCACTGTGCAGATTATTTTTGCACACTGAATCGAGTTGAGTGTTTCTGTGACTCATGTGACGAAGTGATGATGATTTAAAAGTGTGCAAACTGTTATTAATTTTCGCTTCAATTTCCAAAACTGATTGATGGTTTTTATTCTCTGTAAATGGATCTGGTTTTTTTGATGAGTCTAAACGACAACTCCATCGATCTCTTTTGAACTTTGGACTAGTTGGATTCGGCGTCGATTTTGTCTATAAAACAGAGCTATCAATAAAATCTAAACAATAAATGTTTGTTGAACAAATGAAGTTCACTATCCAAAAATAATGAATAACAGTTTCACGTGAAGGTTTCATGTTTATTTATACAAAGCTTACTATCATTGTTGACTGTGGACGATTTGAATTTTCATGCCGTCTAGTTAGGTTTTGATTGAGAATTTCAACATGACTAATAAATTAATTAATTTTAATTAATGGTTTTGATTAACACAAATACAATACATATAAGCATTATGAAGTTTAAAGATCTTTGGAAATTCGTTTGCATCTGTTAGTAATTACGGATTTTTACAGACGTATTTATTTTCAAGAATGAATTTTTATTATATTTGTGTATTCTTAATGCACAAAACCCGACATAAATAAACAAAGTATCAGTAAACAAAATTTGAAATAGAAAATAAATATTCAAATTGGAATTCAAAATTAATTATTAATTCAAAATTATGCAATTTAATTAAAGTAAAAATATGCATTGAAAAAGTTAGACAGGTTAAAAGTTTAAATAAATTTTATTTCCTTTTGTAGACAATTAAACAAAAGACTTAATAATAAATGAATATAAATGATATAAATATAAATGAATAAGATCATAATAAAAATTCTAGAATTTGACATTTAATTTTGCTTCATTCAGTTTTTTTCCGCATTTCTTTTTCATCTGTTAATAATGTATAGTTGAAAACTTAATAAAGTTAAACTAAAAATGGAGAACGAAAAAAAATCAGATGTGAACCAATAAGTTTTTTTATAGAAAATAAAACTGTAGAAAATCTGGAAATTGTTCAGAATTTACAAAAAAAATTATTATAAAGAAATTTAGCAGATATTGTAAAGCATCGGATGTTTCATTTATTTCATAACCAAATTCAAAGACTTAAATTAAAAAAAAATTCCCATATTTATCATGTTTAAATATGCTTTAAATGCTAAATAGCATATAAGCTAACGGAAGTTAGTCAAAATTAAAAATAGATCAGTCTTCCGTAATAAACATAATATTTCATTTCAGTCCAGAATAATTTTATAAACAATTATATGATAAAATATAATTGTAGAACACCTTATAATCATTAGAGTATAAATATAATCTATTATCCTAAATTTGCACCATAAATGGGTTTCAAAACTTTGATTGTCAGCTTTGCTAGATAAGATTCAGAAATATGTGGTCTTCACAAATTATAAAGTTGTTATGATTTTACAAATTTGGCATAACATTACTATTATTATTATTATTATTATTATTATTATTATTATCATTATTATTATTATTATTATTATTATTATTATTATTATTATTATTATTATTATTATTATTATTATTATTATTATTATTATTATTATTATTAATATTATTATTATTATTATTATTATTATTATTATTATTATTATTATTATTATTATTATTATTATTATTATTATTATTATTATTATTATTATTATTATTTATCCTGTTTATATTCATAATCATTGATAATATTGGATATTTACAAGAATTATTTTTACTAACAACTTTAAATTAAAATAGAAATGAATTTTCTTTTAAATGAAAATTTATTTCTACTTAATTTTCTTATTTAAGATGATCCTGGGATAATAAATAATTTTCAATAAAAAGATAAAAAGCTGACTGTTGATTTACGTCGGATTTATTATAAAATTCCTAAGGAAAATTAGAAATAAAAATCTCATTTGGATTTTCAAAGTATAATATCACGAATAAAATGATAATAAAATCAGAATGAAAAATTTTTCGAAATTGAAAATGTAAGAGTTTTGATGTGTCTGTTGACAAATAAGCATATCAATGCTGCGTTCTGTTAAAGAGATTTGTTTTTTTAAATAAATTTTATTCAACGTATCTAAAAATAGTACAATAAAAACAATTATTCACCAAAATGAAATCTATTATTTATATGGTTTTTGTTCTAGAAATAATATAATTTGGCGACGGTACAACATTTTTGTTTCAATTAAAAATGTGCGGCATTTAATGTGATCTTTTCGACCATTTCAAATTTTCATCAAGAGACAAAGTAATTCAAGTAATAAAAATGTCTATCAGTAGTCTCTAAGAAAAGAGATGTAAATTTACGTCAGAGTCCTCTGATACAGATTCAAACTGCAGTATTTCCATCAACATTCCACCAAGCAGAAATCTTACGTATTGCTAATCTTTTCAATCCTTTGGAATTCACAGAGTTTTGATGTTTTGATTACGAAGAAATTCTTAAACTGTATCACAAGTAACTATTCATTTCCAAAAATCATCGTTAAGCAGATTTCTGAGCAACATTTAGCAATTTAGTTTTATTAGGAATTTTATTTAAATTATGATTGCAAGGACTTTTCAAAATATACATAGTCAAAAATAAAATAAATCATTGTGAGATGGCTGAATGAATTTTACATAAATTTATCATCCGACGACTACCATGGCAAACTTCAATTGTGTTTAAAACTATTCTCATACTCCTCTTTTGAAATATGTCAAATGTATTTATATATTTGGTAAGAGCAATACCTAAGATATTTGATATGGCTTGATGGTGAAGTTTTCAGTTTCCAAGATCACTGTGTTCATTTCAGGATGAGATCGAGGTTTTTAAATGGTCGAAAAAAATAGTCTACTATTAAAATTGCATCGAAAAATACACTACATTTTATTTTAAAATTATTTTCTTAAACCAATAAAAATTATAAAAATAAAAAATAAAGCTTCCATAATTTTTTATCGCCAGTATTGAATTAAAATGTTTGCTTTATTGCTTGACAGTTTTACTTTCGAGTTTGTAATTAAACTTCTTTTTATTTATTTATTTATAAAATTAAATTTTATTTCACTTTGACATTAAATTATAGAAAATTATTACCCGAAAAGTGTCAATAGATCATTCCCATCAAGTTTATTGTTTTGTTTTAAAACCTCTAACAGATTAATTGGGCGATTGGCATCTACAATAACCATTTATTTCGATGAATAAAAACAAACAATTTAAACTAGTAGAAATGTCAACGTAATTATGAAATCCTCTCTTTTTCAACCAGTCTATACTTGTTTTCAAATTCAAAGGCTGTTTCGCTTAATTTTTAAAATAAATGATATTAATTAAATGATTCAAAATAATAGTATTAATAATAATAATAATAATAATAATAATAATAATAATAATAATAATAATAATAATAATAATAATAATAATAATAATAATAATAATAATAATAATAATAATAATAATAATAATAATAATAATAATAATATTATTATTATTATTATTATTATTATTATTATTATTATTATTATTATTATTATTAACAATGGACACATTTTAAGTCTCCTACGCGATGAATATTAATTTCTAAAGTTGAATTAGTAATTTTTCCCCAAGACATTTTTGCGGATTGTAAATTGTAGCCCACGTCGAAAAATATCCCAAGTGAGGCCATGAAAATTCATTACGACACTAATAAGTTTCTTGTAGTTGTGATCGAACCATTCATTAAAAGTAAATGACATTTGCATTAAATTTCCTCATTGAAATTTTATTTTATTCAATATAATTAATATCGAGACTTAAAATTTTTTAAATTAGTAACAGAGCTAATAATTATATTTTAAAAGTGATTTTGTTATGAGTGTTTTAATTTTATATTTCCATATTTGATTGTTTTGTTAAATATATTACTTTTAATTTGAAATTTATATTTTTATTTATTATAGATATATTTTATAAAATTATTGAATTTCAGGAAAAATTTTATTCATAAATTGATTTTGTTAATAATTTAATATAATATTCAATAATACTTTTTTAATTTTTCGTTTGCATTTTTTTGACTACTCAAATTTAAAATTTTTATTTTTCTATTTTTTTGAGATTTTTCCCTGTAAATGTCTCATTTTCTATAATGGCATGATTGGTGTCACTTTTCAAAATTTCAACTATTATTTTCTTTTTTTCATTTAACAAAATTTTTGGTCCCACTTTTTCATAACTTTTTCAAATGGTAAATAAAAACAGATCAGGAGTGAAGATAAATAAAAAATAAAAAATTTTATTTTTAAAAAAATATTATTTTATCTGTTAATTAAAAATCTAAATTAATTAGTTTTTATCCAATTATTTATTTGGGAAAAAATAAATTATTAATGACATGAATCTTCTTTGACTTTGCATGTGATATTGTAATACCTCGGATATAGGTTATTATAAACACCGTTGAACCGTGACGTGCAGTGGTTTAGAATTAAATATGAAAGTTAATTAGGTGTTTCATTATACTTGTAATCCACTTGACTGCAAATTATATAATTATATTATTGAATTATAAAGTTATTTTTATAAAATAAATCATTTTTTTCTATCCCAAATTTTTGCCTTTGGATAGTGTTTTTGTGTAGAACTCAATATGAACCCGGACAAGATTACAAAAACAATTTTTAAAATAAATATTTCCATTATTAAAACACAGACTATTTTATTTTTATTATTGTGTCTTTTGTTGACATGCTTGTAAAATTCTTAATTAAAAAAATATTTAATTAAATATTAAATGATATGTAATATTATATAATAGTGAGTAATGTGTTACTATCGTCATATATAATATTATAAATATTTGTTTTTCTTTTCTTATAGTTTTTTTCCACTTATTCCGCTATTCAATTTTTCTTTCTTTCATCTAACGTTGAGATTGGAATAAAATTTGATGTCGCCAAGAAAAATTGATAGTTTTGTTCAGTCCTTCGTATTTCATGTGAAAATTTTGTAATTCTTAAAGTATTAGTATTCCTTCTTTTATGACAAAAATTCCACGTGTTTCTTTTCTTATCTTCCCTTTATCCGAATTATATCTGGCATCTTCTATGAATTCTTTCTGCTGTAAATCTATTTACTTCGGGTTGGTATGTAAATTAATGCGCCGTCAGTAAATAAGATCAGATTTTATGCTGAAGTCCATCTTAGGTAGGATATCAGTTTTTCTTTTCACATCCACTTTTCAATGTCGATGTTATACGATACCTTACTGTTTCTATGTCCCATTTACTGCAATTCTATCTTATATTTCTCAGCAAATAAGTAATGATGTGACGTTTATCAATTTATATTTAATTGAAGTAATGTCATATACATTGGAGAGACTTCCGAAACCATTATTTTATACTTTCCTTTTTACTATTATTATTATTATTATTATTATTATTATTATTATTATTATTATTATTATTATTATTATTATTATTATTATTATTATTATAGAAAAAAATTAAACCAATATTTAAAAACATTATTTGATTGATTGAAATAGAATTTATTAAAATTTATTTCAAACATTATAAACTAACTATTTATCAAATTCACTAGAAATTAATTTTTGTCAACTTTCGAAAATGTAATAAATCAGAATAAACATTTTTTAATTGTAAAATTAAATCGAATTACCAAATCCGATTTTATCTGGGTATAAATTTGATATGATTTTCTGTAAAACAGTTCGTTCTGGATCTGGTCGTAGCACTCATGCACTCATGGAATCATTTATAATTTCACTTTTTTATCGATTTTGGAAAAAATGATCACATGATAATTTGTTAAAACTTTTAAATTATAAAATTAATATGTTAAATTAAAAAAAAATAAAATAAGAAAGGAAAACGATAATTTAAATATTTCAAATGAAAAAGTTATGTAAAAGGTTTTGTTGTTTATAAATCAAATTGTTTGCTGTATTTAAAAAAAATTTTGGATAATTGTAAAATCATTTATACTTTTATAAGAACTTCTTTCAATTTTCACCTGTGAATTCTTTCAATTGACATTGTATTTTTGTTCACTTTTGATGGGTTTTTCTATTAGAATTTCAATAATGTTCATTTAGGGTCCAACTATAGATCAATGTTATTATCTATTAAACACAAAATTTTCAACAACGGCTTTTTAAAGTAGATGGAGTAGGAAAAAACATTTATTTATTATCAATATCTATATGAAAATATTCAGCATTTTTTTCGGTGCTTTTTAAATATTTGGAAATATGAATAATTTTGATTTATATTCCTTCAGCGAAAAGCCCAATTTTAAATAGAAACTGCAAAATTTTAACAAAACTTTATTTCAAATAATAATGAAAATATCTATGAATGTGTTTGTGAATAAGAGTGGGAAAAATCTTATTATATTTATTTCAGTGATGATTATTTATATGTGTACTCCCCAGCGTGAATAATAATAAAACAGATTGATCAAACATTTTTTATGCAACAAAAATTAATAAATACATGTAAATACCTATTTAAATAAAAAGAAACTCTTTAAACATCAGTAATAATAATCAAAAATCCCAGGCACTCGTTGATTAATACAATTTGTATAATAGTTCAACAATTAAATAGTAGAATAAGTCTTTTGCTGAAAAGTATGTATTGAATGAAAAAGTTTTCGATTATCAGATAAATTGAAAATGAATAATCTTATAATCGAAAACGTTCTCATTTAATTTTAATACATATATTGCACCAAACCACTAATCTTAACATTTACTTATTTAATATTTAATTTATACTGCTACTAAGAAACCATCATTTTGTGTAATAGTTGTTTATAATCTCTAACAATTTCCAAATATCACTGACTTTACATAAATTTCTGTGAATGTGTAAATTGAGGTTGAAAATCGTTTCATGCAATTAAATAAACGTGCGCAACCAACTACTCGCCGGTATTGTGTCCAAAATAGGAATCTGATTTTGCAAATTGTGTGGAATTCTTGTTTTTTTAATAAATTTTAAATCAAAGAAAAAAAAATGTAATTCTTCTTATTTGAATTTCAACATTTTAAACAATTCTGATATCTCGTTTTCGTCGAATTTCAATTTATCGCTTTCATTTTAATTTCTTGAATTCAATAAAATAAAATATTGTGAGAATTTTTGTAAGGTCCATCAAACTTGGCCTGTTTCTGGTATTCAATCAAATTATTTTCTATATATATGTATATATATATATATATATATATATATATATATATATATATATATATATATATATATATATATATATATATATATATATATATATATATATATATATATATATAACGTTACTTTTGTATTCCATTAGTTCAGTTGTGCCAAGCGTTTGTTTTTTCCGCTATTGAGTAGTAAAGTTTGGTAATAAAAAACTTCGCAAATAACATATGTCAGGAAAATGAACAAAGGAAAAAAGAACAATAATAGTTATTAATGAATAGAGAATTGATTTTCCTCATCTAGTAAAAAAAAATAATGTACGTATTAAAAATTGGAATTATCTTTGATTTAATTAATTATAAATTATAAAAAAACTGCTGTTCATTTTGTTTCTGGCATGGTTAAACTCTTCTCATCTTATTTGCAAATAATCTGTAATTTCTCCGCGAAATATAATTCGCATAGGTTTATATATCTCATTTTAATTTATCAATTTAAATTAATTATCAATCTATATTATCAATATATATATATATATATATATATATATATATATATATATATATATATATATATATATATTAAATGTCAACAAATTGTGATACAAAGTTCTCGATTACACTTTTTTGGTTCCGCACTCTTTAATAAAAATCGAAAGAAGGTGCCCCTTAGACATACAACTTTATTCAGATTTGGCAATAATTTTTATTTTCTTAAAATTTGAATTGTCTAAACTTCTTGCTCTTAAACCTATATTATTAAGGTGACCAACTATACTCATTTACTGAGTTTTGTAATCTTATTTTCGCAAACCGTACTCTTTTCAAATCCTGTACTCTGAAAGTACTCATTTGTATTTCTAAAACATTTTTTTAGATTATTTTATTTTATTATTTTAATGTTATTATGGAAAACTAAATTTCCACTTAACTTAAAACAAAATATTCCTTCTTTTAAGCCAGATTATAAATTAGTCAATACAAACTTTAGCTTTACCACATATTTATAAAAGAATTTTAATTGGAAAAATAATTAATTGCAATTAATGCACACACAATATGAACGAAACAAATTAAAGATCTATTGATATCAGATATTAAAATAAAAGAAAGAAATCTGGACAATATATATTGTTACATAAGTTAAAAAGGTTATAAATGGATAACAATTTCATGCATATTTTTTAATAATAATAATAATAATAATAATAATAATAATAATAATAATAATAATAATAATAATAATAATAATAATAATAATAATAATAATAATAATAATAATAATAATAATAATAATAATAATAATAATAATAATAATACAAAATTGAATTCTATTTATAATTAATAATAATAAATAGAATTTAAAAATTCCACAATTTATTTTACATAAATGAAAATGAAAAAGAAACCTTGATGTCTAAATTAATTGAAGAAAGTTGAATTAGTTCAAAAAATTAATAAAATTACTTACATTCTGATTGATTTCCAATAAACAAAACCGCTTCAAAATTCATAATGTAAATTATTTAAGAATCGATAATTAAAAAATAATAAAACAAATACGAAGAGTTTTTTTTGTTTGTTTATTTTAGATGAAGCTCATAGTTGGTAGCACTGTTATCAAATATATAGCGATATTTTTTAATTTTATTGGTTTTGAAATTGATTCATTGGCATTTCACAACACTGAGTGGTTTGAGTGATCAAATAATATTCAATAATCGCCATGGAGTTGACACAATAGAGATTCGGATTCGCCGATCATGTGAGGAGGCGAGATTAGTATTGCAAATCGATAGTGGAGTCTATTCGATCAATTTCTAACTTGTTGAGCTTTTGGTGTAAATATAGATCGAATGTCGACTGATTTATAATGGACATTTCGCCGTGTGATTATTTCACTTGATCGAATTATGATGAACGTTTTGGACAATAATTTATATATATATACATAATCGTTTATTTCCGATTGATATAATCACTGCATTTTCTTCTTGATTAATAAATAATGGGAAATCCAATTATTTTTAATGAAAAATTGTAATTATGTTGTTTTAAAAAATTTTGTCAGAGAATTATTTTCAAGAAAATATTTGGTGTCTAATAATGTAGTCTCGGTCTTTTTTGGTTGGAAATAATTAGGATATTATTTGACCTTGCTCTTAATAAAATAAACGTTATTTCGAGGAGACTTGAAATTGTAAGATTTACAGAATTCTTGCAATTGACTTTTTGAACTTATTTATTATAAGATTTATCCTTTTTCGTTTTGCACCTTATCTTTGTTGTTTTAGTAGTCCTTTAGAAACCAGTACATTAGCTTTGATATTAAAAAGCCCATTGGATTATATATTTAGGTTTATACTCATCATTTTGCAGCTTCTCTGAGATTTTTATACATTAAATTTACTTGCTTTTAATGGAGAAGAATAACTAGAATGAAAATTCATATTTCATACATAAATAATCTAGAACGGCGAATATCCTGCTGTCATTTGCCTGCAGTCAAGGATATTGTTTTATAAAACCTGTCACTGGTTGCACGGTTCGCTTGTTATTAAAGTTCCTAACTCAACCTTAGTTAATATGATAAGTCATTCGGAAAATCGTATTGTTCCCACTTCTTTATTAAATTCAAATTTCCTAGATGGATTTAATGTAGATTATTTGAATAAGTTTTGACGTGGTTTCACAACAATCAAAGGCTCGCAGATTCATTTTTGTCATGTCAAACCGATCGTAAAACCAGCTTTAAACAGTTTAGCCATGATTTCAAAAAGTCCATCAGGACTCCATTCCATCCAAATGACAACACTTGTGAATATAAGTTCATTTAAATATCTTTTTTGGTAGATAATAATTAATATAACGCAAAATAAAACAAAACAGCCGTTAATCACTTTTGCTGGAATGGCATGATATACACGTCGACTTCTATCTGCACGTCTATCAACAAGCTATATATTGTATAGCGTCCAACTCACTTATATAAGTTAAAATAACATGCCAACTCGATGCAAATTGTTTTGAACGCATTCGCCGCGGGCACTTGTTAATTAATAGCCAATGCAAGTGGTTAAATTGAAATTCTCTCCAAAACTTTATTTTAAAAAATTATCATTTAAATGAAAAGAATGCTCATTTTATATTAAAAGTATGTTATTTATATGGTCATAATAAAATTTGTTTATAACTCGCTTGAAAATAAAAGATTTAAGTAAAAGTAAAAGACAACTAGATTATTTGAGCCGATTTATGTAAAGATAGCAATAAAATCATAAAAATTAATAATAAAAAAATATTTGAAGCTACTTGTTTTAAAGATCTTTACAGGTGAAAATTTTCCATATGAAGAGTGGGTCCTTTTCAATTCATCCAGTTGTTTGAAAAAATAAAACTGAGCAAATTTTGATTTGAAATTTTGAAAACTGAATTATCAGTCATTTGCATTCATCATTTTCAAATTCAATCTACTATAAGCAGTCAACTTGTTCGTTATATTCACGTGATCATTTTTGTGGTAAAATATGAATTGCTTTACTCTAAAAAATGTGTTATCATTTTCACTTTTTATCCGGATGTATTTCTTTCGTAGTTCAGTCGAATGACTTTAAACATTAAAACCTAACCAGAAACATTTCAAAAGTCAATTACAATAGTTTCAAATGAGATCTTGTGAAAATAAACAATAGTCTTCGCTAAAGACGTTTTAATATTTTATAAAACAAAAGAATTAAAATTTTTGCATGGAAGTAATAAAAAGTAATAAAAATATAATTCGAAAATATAAAATATGTCAATTAAGTAAAACAATGACAAACAAAATTAAAAAATTAAAAATTAAATTAAAAAATTAAAAAATCAAAGAACCAAATTTTAATAAGTAAAAGCCAAAAACATGAGATTTTGTACAAGTCGATTATGAAGGAGTATGGATGGATTCGGACTATTTTTTCAAAATAGAAGCTGGATGAGACATTTGGAACTCATATATCATGCAAGAGGATACTATAACTCAAGAAAGAAGAAAATATAAAGGTTGTAAAACAAAGATCTGGTTGATGATTTTTTCGAAAGATATCGTGAAATATTTACTTATTAAAGATAAGTTTAATTCAAAAGACTTTTAATGTGCTTCAAAACAACTTTATAGCTTGTTTTTAATTAAATAGGGGTGAAATGTTACTTTTTTTACAAAAATATTGTAGTGTATACAATGCATTACAATATTAAATATTAAAAGTAAATATTGTGATTTAGGATTTTAAAGTACTACAACCCAACAAAAAAATAGTTTTGTTACTTTTACAGCGTTTCTATAGTAAATATAACCCTCTGAATTCAAATATCACATTAGACATTGTTTAACACAATTATGGCTTCTTCTCGAAATTGTAAACTATCTACTATATTGGGCCAAAACATCAATTATTGCGTGGGACCAAGCTCTGGACCAAATATGCAGAGTACTTTGGGATCTAAATAGGTGATCAGGACAAGAAATTGGCTCCTGTGGTACTTGTAGATCAGCTTTGGAGGGCTGGCTACGGGCGAGATCAAAAATACGTGCCATTTGCCATTCCTCACGTGTCGAGAGAACCAACGAACCAAACTACAGACTGCTACTTCTGTATGATCGATATATCAAGATATAAGAAAATTACGGATAGATCGTCATCAATATTCCGTCATCAATTGCGTTAGTTCCACATGATAATCATCTGCCATTCCCATTCCATCAACCTCATCATCGATCTGTTTGACAAATAAATCTGAAGAGTGGTGTCCATCACTTTCCGAACAGCCACATTTTCTTAACCAACGCGAAATGGATGATTTGGTGCGAGACCTAGGTTTATCAAAGTATAATTATAACACACGTTAATTGCCACTTAGAATTCGTATCGAATTGATTTGTAAGATTTTGTACAACCCGCAAACAAAATAGCGAACTAAATAGTAAATACTGACTTTATTCTAAAGAAATGCAGCGTATGTTGCAGTCGGCCTATGCAGAAAAATAGTCGTTAGATGCATGCATTATATAGCATGAATAAAACTTTTTCTGTGACGAATTATTTATCTTAAATTTGAACATAGAAATCTATTTTTTATTTGGCTATATATTATTAAAACTAATTACGTATTAATTATCCTGAAAGATGACAATCACGTAACCATTGAGCAAGTGAATGACTCAGGTGAAAGGTTACTGAGATTCTAGTTAGGCACCTCTTAAACATAGCAGGCTCAGAGGTTTTCAACTTTGCTTACTGGTTTCTTTCAAACTGAACATCAACAACGTCAGTAGTGATGGGTGTAGTTTTGTAAAATGTTTTTTGGTTAAGGTTATTATTATTATTATTATTATTATTATTATTATTATTATTATTATTATTATTATTATTATTATTATTATTATTATTATTATTAATATTATTATTATTATTATTATTATTATTATTATTATTATTATTATTATTATTATTATTATTATTATTATTATTATTATTATTATTTAAAACAATAAAGTGATAATTTAAGCCTTTGGCTGCAAATAATGTATTTAATGAAAAAAATTTCGACTATAAGATAGTCCTTGTCAATCTCCTGGAATTTAGCAATGTTCTTCCCGAAAATACCTTTCAATCTTTTTTTTTATTTCCTTTCTCTTAATTCTCATTGGTTTATTTAATTTATTATATTTTTTTATTTTTTATTAATTTCTTTATACAAATTTCTTTATACAATTTCTTTATATAAGGAAATTAATAAAAAAAATTTTTGTGCATTAAATACATTATTTGCAGCAAAAGGCTTGAATTATCATTTTATTGTTTTAAATAATAAATGCTGCTACCAAGAAATCATCACTTTATATTATTATTATTATTATTACTATTATTATTAAACATATAGCTATTAATAGAAAATTCTTAGAAATTTTTTCACACATTTCTGCCGCTTCTGTAAAATCTTTAAGTATTATATATATATATATATATATATATATATATATATATATATATATAATTTTTATTTACGTATATATTTTATGTATTTATATAAAAATTATTTTATATGTAGTGTAAAAAAAGTTTTATATAAAGTCATTTTATTATCCTTTTCACTAGTGTTTATTAAATTTAATATTTATTTCATCTGTCAAGCTCGGTATTTTTAAAAAACATATGACAAAAACAATGTCCTAACAAATTTTATGGAGTAATAAACAAAAGCTACATAATCTGTCAGTATTCTCCTCTGTCTTATTTAATATTCTTTTTGAAAGTAGTAAAACAAATTTGGTATAAATAAATAATGTATGCAAGAAGCAAATTTAGAGAAATGGGAAATTAATTACAGAGAGCACATTTGATATTCTATCAGAAAATATCAGACATCAGATTTCTCCTTAAATATCAACTGAATGTTTCTGGTGTAGATAATTTACCCTATGTGTATATAATGAATATTTTTATCTCGGGTTGCCATTTCTCCATGATTAAACTACAAAAAACAGAAGAATACAATTACATATTTTGTTTTTTGTTTACAATTTTCCTGGATTCATTCATGTTAATTGGTTATGATATTTTAATGAGATAATGATATCATTTTATTTAATTAATATTTATTGGTAAGTTTTAGCATGATGTAGAACAGCCCGCGAAGCGTTTTGATGTGACCCGGACACAATTTTAAACATCAAATCAATAATTGTCTTTTTTAGAATTCATATTCGAATTAAGCATGTTTTTAATTTAAAAAATTGATTCTAAGTTTACCTGAATCGTAAAAACGAGTTATATTTATTTAAATGAATTTATTGTGGCCCGTGATAGTATTTTTCTGAAAATTTGACCCTTCGATTGATTTGGGTTGGCCACCACTGATGTAGATCTTCGGAAAAAAACTTCGTGTTGTAATTTCATCAAAAAAAATATTGATTTCAGAAAATTAAAATATAAAAAATTAAGTTATGTTGCTCGTATCTAAGTTTAGTGATGCCAACTTTTAAAATTAGAACTGTAGAATATACTAATCTCCATTTGGGTTAATAAATAATATTTTGGTTTACAAATAAGAGCTACATATTTTTAGTTTGAAATAAAAACTACTCGGTATAAGATATCAATGAGATTTTTTTTAATTTTAAATGTTCGTGCAAAAAATTTTTATTTAAATGTCAAGAATAATGTTGGTTTTAAGATCATTGAGTGTTTGTCGTTTTATTGAAGCGAACCAATGATTTCACATGTTTTTTTCTGATGCACACTACAAAAATTGTGAAACACTAAACCCCATGGCAGTGGCATCGGTTGGCGTTTTTTTGCATGCTTTATAAGATTTTCTATAGATTTTTATAATTTCGAGAGATTATTAGGAATTCACAAAGAATCAATCAGAAATATAATTTATAAATATAAAAACTTTAATAAATTGTATTTGTTATTTAATTACTTAATAAAATCATAATAAAACTCACATTATATTGAAATCATTCCAAATAATAATAAAAACATCTAAAACTCCTGAAAAATAAATTTAAAATAATTTATAATAAAAGATGTTGTTAAAAAGTATCATTTAAGAGCTTGAATAATGATCTCATATCTATATGGATCAATATTCAAGCCTTAAAGTTTACTTTAAATAAAAATAAATTACTTGAAAGCCATTTTGCTAAATACAAAAAGTTAAAATAGCTAAATAAAATAGCTAAATAAGTAGTTGAATGCATGTAGTTAAATTAACCACATGCATTCCAAAAAATTTCACCTAAAAAGAATGACGCATCTATAATTGGTTGTACATACCAACCCATATTACACCCAATTCCGAAATTGAGTAACCTCTATAATTCACGTTGGTGTGCACACCAGTTGAGTGAGTCACCATTTACGTGAAAGTGAAGTTATTCAATTTCATTTATTCTATAATTTATTAGCAACAAAAATGGTTTTCAGGTAATTTTTTTAATTTCAAGTATATTTTAAGACTTGAATTTTGATCTTATATAATTATGAGATCATTATTCAAGTTCTTAAATATTACTGTTAGTCATCATTTATAATATAATATATTAATAATTAAATTTCAGGAGTTTTTTTAGGAAATTTATGATATTTTATGCATTAATATGGAATTATTTCGCTAAAATGTAAGTTAGATATTTTTATATTTATAAATAAATAAAATTAATCACCAAACACATTTATTTTTTTAAGACATTTAGGGAAAAATCGGCGTACATGAACGAAATCGTTTTTTAAATTTTTATAATCTTCTTTCTGCCACCTCTTTTCCCTTTGCTAACTGCCCCATATTTTTTATATTTATAAATTATTGCTTTAATGAAGATTTGGTCATTCCTAGTAATCTTCCAAATTCTTGGTAATTGTCCCCATTTTCAAAGGCATTAATAAGCCGTATTTTGTCATTTTCTGTATATCTATCAAAATATTAATTTATTAAAATAATTTATTTAAATTTACGATTTGCGAATTTCTTTCTGTAAATCAAAAAAAAAAAAGGACCTTCAATATTTGAAATACTGCCTTCACACATACTATAAAATATTTTAATGTTTTGTAATTTAATGAATAAAACTTACATTGTATTTTCTTCCTTTTCCCTAAAGCTCAAGGTAGAGCTGTCGGAATATAAATTAAAATTATTTTCTTCCATTTTTTAATAATTTTAAATTATATTTTAACAATATGTTAACAATATGTTAACAGTTATTTGATTCGGAACAAAAACCTATATAAGAATTTTGCATGTATTTTTCATTATGTGTTTTGTTTTGGTGTGTTGAGTTATTTTTTTCTCACCTTTACAAAACCTATAATAAAGTTACTAAATTTCGGAATGATAAATTTCTACACACAGGTAAGTTTGTGTGTTCCTATAATATATATTTATTGATTTTTTTTAGATTATAGAAGTTATTGAATTTCGGAATTAGGTGTATTCAGTGCAAACGGGTGTAGAGTGTAGGTGAGACAGTATGTGTTTGGCCGAGGTTAACAAGAGTTTTTGTGCATGTGTATGTAGGGGGTGAGCTTATAAATATACATCCATTTAGATTTTAAAAAATCAATAAACTTATATTATAGAAACACACCAATTTACCTGTGTACAAATTTCTAATGTTACATGAAATAAAATCTTTTACTGTTGAAATTAAGAAAGAGATAGAAAAAATAAGTTAAACACACAAACATTAAAATATTCATATAAAAAATTATTTTATGGAATAAAAACATTTTAAATTTTGTGCGGAAAACTCTATTGAATTCAATCTTACTACTTCTAAAAAATCAAGAAAAAATAGTAAATGATGAAGAAAAAATATTGAGATTTTATTTCAGGTAACAAATAATCGTTTATAATTAAAAATAGAAATTCATTTTGGAGTTTCGACATATGATTTTCTGTTATGGAAAGATTTTTATGTTTAATAATTATTATTGATTATTTTATGTAATTTTATTGACTTTTCAGATATTTTTTTGAAAAATCGGCACCAGTATGCTGTGTTTTCTGCAGCCATGCAGACACAATATTGTGTATGGAACCGTATACCAGAGGTTTTCAACCGGTGTTACGCGCAACCCCATTATCTTACCAATATTACATAATAATTACAATTCTGTATGACGTCATGTTTCAATTTTAGAACGTTAGCAATTAAAATAAATATTCTTCATTTAATTCAGTTAATCTTGGAATATTGAAATTTAAATTGTAAATAAACGATAACCAGCATCAACTTCAATAAATAGTCTTTGGTAATTCTATGGTTCATAACTTCATACTGTATAAAGTCTTTGCTAATCTGTGTCACTGTCAAGCGTCGCTTTATATGTAATATTATGAACGATTGAAAAACAGTAAAACATTTTCAATATGAAATAAATAATTAATGATTATTTAAAATAAATATTTAATGATTATTTAGCATTTTCAACTAAATAAATAACTTCAGAACTGAGATATGGATAAATGGCTCAAAAACAACCGTCAAAAAAAGTACTCTCTCGCCACACGCGCAAGCATTGAAACAACACAGACAGCTGCAGACGCCAGTGAAGATAGAACGGATGATGAAAATCGAAAACTGCCAAAAATTAGGCAATATGATGATGTTTATATATTTTGGATTTTCGTGGTGTGGCGAAGAAAGAAATCCAAGGCCTCAAGACCTCAACAAACTTTCACTACTTTAGC
The DNA here is from genome assembly GCA_959609185.1 of Schmidtea polychroa. Lineage (NCBI taxonomy): Eukaryota > Metazoa > Platyhelminthes > Tricladida > Dugesiidae > Schmidtea > Schmidtea polychroa. The sequence goes on along the minus strand of CAUHTR010000028.1, from coordinate 228,012 downwards.
GTCACTTCAATACAAAGCATGCAATTTTCCAGGATAAACCACTCGAATTTTTTAAAAGAAAAGAAAATGAATTAAAAAACGTTAGGAACACACTGAAACTGTTCACATGAGCTAATTCGAAAAATTTGGAGGCATCATATTTTGTCAGTCTGAGAATTGCTCAAACTGGAAAACCGCATACAATAGAGGAGAGTCTGATATTGCCTGCAGCAAAAGATATTGTGTCATCTGTATTAAGACCAAATGCTGCCAGGAAACTGGATGTCGTTCCTTTGTCCGATAGTACAGTTTCTCAAAGAATCCACGAATTAACAGCACAAGTTAAATTAATTCTCATTCAAAAAATTCAGCAGAGCAAATTCTTTGCGATTCAGTTAGATGAGAGTACAGATGATTTCTGATGGTGTATGTTAGGTATGAATTTGAACAGTCGGTTGAAGAAGAATTTCTGTTTGGTGAGCCGTTACCTGGTTGGAAAACTGCTACAGAAATATTTAAAAAAATTGATGATTTCATGACCTTTGAACGAATAAAAAGGTTGAAAGTTGAAAATACCACAATGGGCATAGAAAAGTGCTATGAAAATATCACGTCGCTACTGCTCACCATTTGTGAGAAGTTCTTGTGCCAGACAGATGTTGGGCTTGCATCAAATATATAAATAAATCAAAATTAAAAGGATAAGAAGTGTTATGAATTAATCAAAAATAAATTAAATTGAGGATTAAGAAATAAACATTTTAAAGGGGATGTAGAGACATACAATTAACTTGAACAAATAATTTATTGTTATTAACATTGTCGAAGAATTCGAACATCACTAGAGATATCATTGTGAATACGATGAAGGTTTCTGTTTCCTGTATTTCTGACATATTTGATCCATTGATTTTGACTCGATTTGATGATTCTTCAACTTCTTCAACTTGTTAGACTTCAGTGACAACTTCAGTTACTTCGTTAGACATGTTTGAATTTGATGATTTTTAAATTGAATTTGATAATGATTTTTGTAAAAGTGAAAGTAAAAGATTATTTAAACAATTGCTTTTAATTTTTAATTTTAATTTAATTAATTCAATAATATATTTTTAGTTCAATTATTAAATTAATAAAAGTGCTAGTCAGAGGCACTACAGGGGAAACTGGAAACGAATCTCCTCAAGTTAATTGTGTGCTCAAAACTTATAAATTTTACAAATGATATTAAAATTATTTATTTTGAAATTTTTTCTGTAATTTTACAAAAAGGGTTTTTATTGTCCTGTAAATTTTTGGTTATATTAATTAATTTCCATTAAAATTCATATTTATAAGCGGAAAAAATTATTTACTACATTTTAAGTTCATTTGATCATAATAAAAAATAAAAAATTAATTTTACGAATTATTTGCAATAAGAAATGATTAAATTTTATCTATTATCAATCGCAAGCAACCTTGAGACAGTAAAAATATATCAATAAGTCGTTACGCCTTGCTGAATAATCCTAATGACAGTCGTCAGTAAAGAGCTCATTACTTTAAAATGATTCTTTGAAATGGAAATTAAAAGGAACACTACACTCTAATTACTAGATAAATGATACAAAATTAAGAATTATTATGTTACATAATTTATATAATTATTTAATATTTTAAGGTAATAATTATTTTTTAAATTTTTAAAGAAAAATACAATTTTAAAGAAAGAATTATCTGTATTTTTTTATTGATTTCGTACTTCCTATATTCCTTTCTTTTCTAATAATATCAAATCTGGTGGGCTAAGCCCAGCAACAACAATATCTTTTCTATCTTCCTACTTTTCTTAAAATTTTCATTTAGTAAAAAATTGAAGGTAAATGGTCAACTGGGATGACTCCACGCAACAAATAAAATGCACCAAGAATATCCAAAATCATAACAAGTTAAAAAAAAATTAAACAATACAGCACACACAACAACTGAGATCGAAGTTCATAGAATGACATAGGACCTAGTAAACAGTATTGAAAAATAATGGCAATTCTGTCTCTTAAATCCGCAGGGTTAGCTCAAATCGTCTTAAAAATTAGCGAAGTTAGTGTAGCCAAAATTGTAATTTATCTACCTGTTTGTAAATTATCTACATTGTAATTTATCTACATTCTAACTCTTTAACCTCTTAACGGTCCCATTTCTCCATTAAAATCGTTTCAAAAAAGTTCGTATTTTTTATTTTCAATAATGAAAGACTAAGTTATAAGGATGTTATCCATAAGAAAATTTCATCAAAATCTTATATGGTTCAAAAAATATAAACATTTTTTGCGACCTAAAAATTTAACCCGTATATATACGTGAAATCATAAAATTTAAGAAACGAAATATTGCGACTTGGCCTAACCCTTTATAAACAAAAAGATCGTATTTTTTATTGTTCTCGTTTAAAAACTATGTTATAACGATGTAATTGATAAGAGAATTTTATCAAAATCTTTATTGGTAAATATATATATATATATATTTTTGCAAAATTTTGATAAAAAATATTGCAACTTTCATCAGAATATATAAAACAAAATAAAACAAATAAAAACATTTTCTTTGAAATTTATTCGAATATTATTCAACATTTATATTAGGTTAAGTATAATAATTTTTAAAACATCCTATTATACATAAAGATACTTTACAATTTTCACATTGATATCGAGTTTCCTTTCGAGTTTTTTTGCTTCACGCATCTTTCAAACGAGCGCAAAGCATACATTGGCAAGCAGCGTTTTTTTATTATCAGAAGGAGGAATTAGTTCAGGGAAATGCTTTCCGGCCAGACGGTGTGGTAAATTTGTACTGGCTACACTTGGTCGAGTAGTTTCACATGTAAAATGTTTATGAAGTAGCTCTGTAATTAGAGACATCCTAAATTGTAATGGAGTTTTATCCCCCCCCCCTTGTTTGCTATAGAGAAAAAAAGCGTGCCATAGCGCTAAATCCATAATGTGGAAAAATATTTTTATATAATGTTTTCTATAATGCGGCAATTCTGATTGGCACTCTGAACAGCTGAAATTTGCGGTGGGCGTGTACTGTCTCAAAAATGTGGCACTCTAACTGGCTGAAATCTATACTGGGCTAGTACAGACAGCGTACAAATCCATATGGGATAATCTAAAACGAAATAGAAGCGCAGAATTCCATTTAAATTTAATAGGAAGCCTGCCAGTATATATACGGGATAATCTATAAATCCATATTCAGTTTGTCCGTATATATACGGGTTAAACCGTTAAGAGGTTAATACATAATAATCAACAATTTTTTTGGTTCACTTATTTAATGATTACCTCAAATCATTATTATCAATCGCAGAAAAAGAAGAGGAGAATTGTCAGGTCTACCGTCTCAATTATTATAAACTATTAAGCTTACTAGTAATGTTATCAATACAAAAAATTCTCTTCAAGATAATATCATCATCACGGGGCTTGAATATTCCCATCCGGATAACGAACTAATTAATTTGCTTCTGTTAACCTTCTTATGAATAATTAAATTGTTTCTGGCCTTCTCTATTTCAGTTTTAATAATAAATTATTTCCATTAGCCGGGCTCAACGTGCTTTGATGCAGGACCTTACAAAATTTATTTTTTAATAACAAATGGGCCTCTCGGGCATAAGGGGAGATATTCTCGACCCTTTTGATTTCTAAAGCTGTTGGGTTGAGTACAGAGCAAAACATTATTTGATTCTGAAGATTTTCTACATTGGGATTTGACTGTAGTTGAGACATTATTTGTTGAGTGTTTGATCTGAGGTGTTGTTGTTGATATACATTGGGACTTTACTGTATTTAAATTCGATCTGAAGACATTGTTGTTGATAACACCTGAATTTGAGTTATGGTGGTTGAGGAAGGGGTAGTATTGATGGTAAGGTAATGAAAGGGACAGTTTTTAAAGATTAAAAGGTAGTAGTGGTAGTGACAGAGTGAAGATGTCAGTATTGATGGTTATAAGGTAGTAGTGGAGGTTAATAATGTAGTAGTGGTGGTTATAATGTAGTAGTGGTGGTTATAATGTAGTAGTGGTAATTACAAGGTAGAAGTGGTAGTGACAGAGGAGGTTGTGTAAGTAAATGGAGGTAGAGGTGATAGTAGTGATAGATAGTGTGAAGTGTAGCAGTGATGGAGGAAGGTATAGTTAATGATAGGGAGAGGTATAGTAGTAGTGACTTTTAATAGTTAAAACAATAGAATAAAAGACAACACCAATAAAATGAGGCAACAAAGGCTCAGAGACAAAACATAATAGGCCATAGGGTGGATTAATGATGTTGGAGTGGATATTCGCAGGGTGGATATTTGGGATATTTGCCATTGATATATGAGAGGGTCGGTATTGGGATTGGTACGTTGAGTTTGGATCATAGAGGCATTGTATTAGGATTGATGGTCGGTATCTGGTTGTCAGCCGGGTAATACAATGAAGAGTTATAAGCATATGATAAGTTAAATAGTTGAAAAATAATAGAGATAGAGACTTGGATTATATTATATAGATTATATTATTTTAGACTATATAAATAGATAAATGCATTTATGAGTTTAATATTTTGAAAATCAGCTTGGGGAAAACTCCGATTCATTTTGAAAGTCTGAATATTGGTTAATTTTGCGAATAAATTAGTGGGAATTTAATTACAATTTAAAATCAAATAATTAAAAATAGAATAAGTTTAAAATAATTTCCAATTATAGTCATAAAATTACAAATTCAAATTCAAATTACTAGTTATAAACTGCTAAATTTTAAATTATAAATACAAGTTTAATTAAGTTTAAAATAAATTTAATTATAGTTATAAAAAGTTACATTTTAAGTTATAAATATAAGTTTAGTTAACTCTAACATTAAGTTTTAATTTATGTATATACTAAGTTGATTTATAAATTATAAATTATGAGAATTAAATTATGCAAGTATATTTATAAAAATGCAATAATACAAGTTAATTAACCCTTTACAGAGTTATTCAAAACTATATATTCATTTATTCAAAACTATATATTCATTTATTCAAAACTATATATTCATTTATTCAAAACTATATATTCATTTATTCAAAACTATATATTCATCTATTCAAAACTGGAATAAACAATAATAAATACATGATGAACCTAGAGTTTAAGTGTAGAATGGTTGTCTTGCAAGACCGAGCTCAATCCATCGTTCCATATCCCAAAAAAATCTTGGACATTGGTTTTGAAAATCTCTTGCTAGAACATCCGCAAGAGCTTCTTCAAGTGTTTTGTCGGGGAATTCAATTACTGCTCCAGTTTGCTCGGATATTTTTTCTTTCATCTCACTTTGAATTAAGCTATTATTTAAAGCCACTATGTTGAAAAGCGCTTGCTCATTTTCATTAAATATTCGATTTCGCTCTAAAATACTCCGTTTGAATTTAGTATTCGCCTCAACAAATTTCCTCCCATTCCTATTATCAGATAAAACTTTTCGAATAGTTTGTCTGTTGAAATCCAAGCTTGTTGCAATATCTTTTATTTTCATATTATCATTTTGCGCCATTCTAATAATCGTAATAGTCATTATATCATGCATATTAATTATTTCATCATACCTTTGAGTAAATGGATATATAGTTTTGAATAGATGAATATATAGTTTTGAATAAATGAATATATAGTTTTGAATAAATGAATATATAGTTTTGAATAAATGAATATATAGTTTTGAATAACTCTGTAATTAACAACTAAGACCGTTTACAGACTGTCATCATAAAAACCCCATTTGATTCAAATGAAAATATTTTCGCGTTCCAACCAGTAAGACCATTTTTCGTCTGTAAAACTCCCGACCATAACTTGTAGGTTTCAACACGATCAAACACATAGTTTGCTTGTAACGGTCAGTTTCGTTGAGAACTTCGGTTCCTCGTTGTAAGGAGTTAGTAAACCTCTATATAAAATTATTATGGTTAAATGGTAGAAGTGAGATCAGTTAGTAGAAATAATTATTTCTGTTAAATTTGTATATTTAAATTCTATATTAAATTATATCATATTATATTAAATTATATTAAATTAAATCAATTAAATGTATGACTAGTAATTACATTAATATTAATAATTATCACGCCTCGGTGTTTAAATATTCTAGTAAACAGCACAATTTTTGAAGTTGTTATAAAAATAAATGCTTGAAGACTTGAATTTAATTGCGTCTAACATGGCGACCACGACCACGGATTTATTGATAAGCAGACTATTACCTGAGAAATTTCACAAAGGCGATGATTTAGAAAATTTTATCAAGGATTGTCAAAGGTTTTTTGGCGCGACAAAAACAACAATTAGGATGCAAGTAATATTAACTACAACATTACTTGACAGATCGCTAATGGAAGATTATTAAGCAGCCGAAGGAAAAACTATGGAAGAGAAACTTCGATATGCATTTTCAAAACCGACATCATTAATGGATGATCTAAAAGAAGCTTTGAGTTATGAACAAGGATCAGATTCAGCCGAAACTTTTATAGAGAAAATTAAAAAGATGACAAAGAAATTAATAGCGCACAAATGGGATGAAGAAGAAATAGAAAAATGCCTGCTTACAAACTGTGTAAGAGATCGAGAAGTTAAAAAAGAGATCGAGATGAAAGATTTGAAAACATCAGAAGAAATAAAAGCGACAATAAAGAAATTAGAAAAGGTAAACAAAATTATGGGCCATATTAATGTTGTGAAGACTTCACCGGTTGTTCAAAACTACAGAAGCTACAGAGATGTTGCTCAAAGAAGAATGGTAAACGGAAATAATAATTTCAAGCAGCGAAACGTCAGTAACCGACAATTGGAATGCTGGACATGCAAGAAAATTGGTCATGTGAGTCGAGAATGCCAAATGAAAAAGAAAATTACGTGTTTTGCATGCGGAGTTGAAGGCCACGTACGGCGAGAATGTTCAACGATTCAATGCCAGAGATGTCACTTACGTGGACATAAGGAGATTGACTGCTATACAAATTTGGAAAGAAGGAAGTTTCAAACTAATTCAAACATGAGAAACAATAATTATTATGCCCATCGAACCACAAGCTATCAACAAAAGATCAACAATCCAGGAAGAACAATTGCAGCAATTGAAGCTAATGATGAGGCGATGCCACTTGAGTATTCAGATGATGTAGAAGACAAATATGAGGATATTAAGCACCCAAAAGTACATGCTTCGACACGGGAGGCAATGATCGGAGCAATATACTAGGTAATTTTGATATTGATGTAAATATTGGTCATAATAATTTTAATAATGTAAATAATCCTTATATATATATATAATAATGTAGAACCTTTATGTAATAAAATTTGTAATTTTGAAAAGTTTCCTTTAAATAATTTTAAATGTTATAGTTATTTTAATGGTGTTAATTTATTTTAATAATGTAGAACCTTTATGTAATAAAATTTGTAATTTTGAAAAGTTTCCTTTAAATAATTTTAAATGTTATAGTTATTTTAATGGTGATCGATCTTTAATAAATAATAATAATAATCCTAAGAATCAAGAAGAGTATAATGAAATTAAAGAAGCAGAATATAATAATAAAATAGTAAATCAAAAAGTTTATAAATTTATTAAAAAGGCAAAAGATAAATTAGAGAGAAAGGAAATTGAGTGGATTAATGAAATATCAGAGGAGCAAAATATTTTCACTAAAGATGAATGGAAACGACCGAAACTGAGTTATGACAAAATGCAAGGTAGACCGAGTACAACTCTTGAAATTCAGGGCTAATGAATGAATGCTTACTACATACAGGACCAAGAGTAAATGTAATGGCAGAAGCAGTTGTGGACAAATTAGTGAATGTGAAAATCATAAAAACAGATGAAATGTTAAGATGTGGAAACATAGTAAATTAGAGACAATCGGAAAAATACATATTGATGTTAGAATTGGTAATATGGAAAGGAAAATAACATTTATAATAGTTAAAAATATTGTTCCAGATATAATAGGCGGAGTGGAATTACAGAAGGGTTTGGAATTGAATTAAACTACATCAAGCAAAATGAAGAAGGATATAATGAATTTGTGTGTGAAATAGAAGCTAGATTTGAGGAAAAGATTACAGATAACGAGAGATGTCAAAAAGCAATAGAAATTCTAAGATTAAACGAAAATAAAAGACTGTTAGAGATTGTTAAAAACAATAAAAGTGTTTTTATGGCTAATAACTGGGATATCGGATGTTCTGATTTAATTTCACATAAAATCATCACAAAAGAAGGGCCAATTATGATAAAACCCAGAAGACAACCCATCAATTTAGAGGAGAAAATAAATGCTGCTATAAAAAATTTAGAAAATAATGATATCATAAGAAGTACATAAGAAGATGTAATTCACCTTGGAATACGCCGTTAGTATGCGTGTGGAAAAAAGACAAAAAAGATATCAGACTTTGTTTAGATTTTAGACAGGTTAATAAGATTACTGAAAGACAAGCTTTTCCTATGCCGAATGTAGAAGAAATTCTAGATACATTACATGGATCTAAGTACTTTAGTTCTATAGACCTTGGGAACACTTATTATCAGGTGAAATTGGACATAGAATCGCAAGAAAAGACAGCATTTTCTACTAAAGAAGAACAATTTTGTTTTAATAGAATGCCGGGTACATTCCAAGAATTAATGACAAAAATATTGAAAGATCTATGGAAAGAAGGAGTTATGGTGTATTTAGACGATATTTTAATTTTTACAAGAACAATTGAAGAACATTACAATGTGTTTGGAAAAGTTCTAGAGAAAATAAGGGAAGCTAAATTGAGAATCAACCCAGAAAAATGTCAGTTATTAAAGAGCGAAGTAAAGTTTTTAGGGCACATTATTAACAGTCAGGGGATTCGGACAGATCAAAGTAAAATTGAGGCTATTAAATCATTTCAGAGGCCTAAGTGTATAAAGAATTTGAGAAGCTTTTTAGGTATATGTAACTATTATCGGAGATTTATTAAGGAATATGCAACAAAATCAAGAGCGCTAGAAAGCATATGTGGAAGCAATAGTGAAAAAATAATCTGGACTGAGGAATGTGAGAAAGCTTTCGAAGAAATGAAAATGGCGTTGACTACAGCGCCAATTCTCGTATTTCCAGATTTCAAGAAAGAATTCATATTAGATACAGACGCAAGCTTTGATACAATTGGAGCTGTATTATCACAAAGAGATGAAATGGGACATGAACACGTTATTGCATATGGATCCCATGCAATGAGTAGCCATGAAAGAGGATATTGTATAACACGAAAAGAGCTTTTGGCTATATATTATTTCTGTCACCATTTCAACCATTATTTATACGGTAAACGGTTTGTTTTGCGCACTGATCATAAAGCAATAACTTTTATGTTAACGACAAAGAAGCCGATAACAGCACAGTTCCAAACGTGGATAAATTACTTGAGCAGTTTAGACATAAAAATGGAGTTCAGAAAAGGTACGGCGCATACAAATGCAGATATGCTGTCTAGAAATACATGCGGCAAATGTGTACAATGTTTGATGGACCATGATAACCCCAAATCATGGCGATTAAAAACTAGATTGTTAACATTGATGACCGAAAATAATGGAAATGAATGGCAAAGAGATAATGCAGAAATACAAGATATAAAAGATCAAATAAATGAAAGGAAAAATAATAAATATATATTAAAAGGAAATATTATCTATACCAATCAAAACAAAATATGGATACCAGAAACAAAAAGACGAGAAATGATTAAGGAAACACATTTATTATTATGCCACGCAGGAGTAGAAAAAGTTATGAAATATATTAGGAACAATTTTGATATGGAAGATTTGCTAAATGAAGTAAAAGAGACTATTTCAATATGTGAAGCATGCCAGAAAAACAAAGTTTTAACTACAAAGTCAAAAGAAAAAACCCAAGTAATTCAAGCTTCAGAACCTATGGAGAAAATATACATGGATATTTGCGGTCCATTAAGAGAAACCTTAGAGGAGAAAAATATATTTGTGCAATAATCGATCATTACAGTAAATACATATCTCTAACTCCTATTAGAAAGCAAGGTGAAAATACAATAAAGGCAGTTTTGTTAAATAATTGGATATTGAAATTTGAAGCCCCTAAGGAACTACATGTTGATTGTGGAAAAGATTTCGAAGCAAGTAGCATTAAAGAACTAGCAAAGGCAGAAGGAATTGAGTTGATATTTTCGAGTCCGTATCATCATAATACTAATGGTGTAATTGAAAGACAATTTCGTACTATAAGAGACTATATTAACGCGTCACTCAGAGGAGTTAAAAAAAGCTGGGCAGAATTAATACCTGATATAGAATACGTTTTAAATGCGACAGCTCAAAAAACTACTGGAGTGAGTCCAGCAGAAATTATTTTTGGAAGAAAGATTAATAGACCGCAATGGCATAGTAATAATGAAGTGGATAGAAATGAAATCATGCGGAAATTAGAGGCTAAAAGACAGCAAGCGAAAGAAATTGGCACAACTAGGAACTTAGAAGTGGGGGACAAAGTATTGGTGAAACAAGAAATTAGGAACAAAGATCACGAGAGATATGAAGGACCCTACACAGTAATAAAACGAAATCATGAAAGAAGTTATTTATTAACAGACGAAAACGGGAGAAAAATAACGAGAAATATATAAAAGTTAAAGCATTTTAAAGAAAGGGGGATGTAAGGAGTTAGTAAACCTCTATATAAAATTATTATGGTTAAATGGTAGAAGTGAGATCAGTTAGTAGAAATAATTATTTCTGTTAAATTTGTATATTTAAATTCTATATTAAATTATATCATATTATATTAAATTATATTAAATTAAATCAATTAAATGTATGACCAGTAATTACATTAATATTAATAATTATCACGCCTCGGTGTTTAAATATTCTAGTAAACGGCACAATTTTTGAAGTTGTTATAAAAATAAATGCTTGAAGAAGACTTGAATTTAATTGCGTCTAACACTCGTAATTCTATTTCAGTGGTTTAAGGGTTAAGTATATCTTAGTTATATATATAATATAATGTAATTTAGGTTTAATGTAATCAGAGATTAAACAATTATTTTACCGTAGTTTTTGTTTTTAGGTAAGTAAGTAGATGCCAACTCCCGGATCAAAGATTTTCATAAGGTTGGATATGCATGTCCGTTGTAGAGTGAAGGTTTGATTAGCGTTGCTGCATATAATGAGATCTTGAAAGAATAGTTCTGTCGTTGGATATTAATTCACAGGGTGAATTGCAAACAATCTTAGATCATTGGTCAAAGTGCTCGAACTTTTACTAAGGCAACGTTCGACTCAGTTTCCCAGTCATAATGGATTCCATCAAAGTATAGTGCTTCTATGCTGTCTGTGCTATCATTCATTAAGGATATAGGATCACACTCCCATGAGTTCTGATAAATTAAAAGTCCTTCATGAGACGAGGAAGAACCTTGGCATAATCATGCTCGGGGTTGGTTTTCAGAAATCTGTCTTGGATACGCTTTGCAATGAAAGAGTTTAAACGTTTTCTTGTTTGTGGGACAAAGCTTCCAATTCTGTCGTAAATCCACATTTCATTGTCTGATAGGCCAAGAAATTGGAGTGTCGAATCATCTTCATAATCTTCTTCGAACGTGATAGGGTAGAAATTTAGATTAGCAAAGTCCATTTAATTTGTGCCCGGTGCTAATTGAATGTTATATTAATTTTATCAGAGACATTTTGAAAGTCTACACCCAGCTAGTGTTAGAGGCACGAATTCGTAGTCTCTCGTCAGCTGTGAAAGTCAATCTAATTCCTTCGCACCATCTGGTTGAAGGCACAATGGCTGCTCGATCTAGCACCATCATCTATTGCTTTTCCGAACTCGATTGTGGTAGACCTATGCGCAGTGAGTCCTCCAGTCAAGATAGGGCTCCACGGCCTAAGCGCAAAAGGAAATTGGCGAAAGAATCCGCCGCCCTAAACTTTCTAGTCTTGAGCACCGACATGCAGACATCTTGCGTAGATTTCTCTTGGTCCATAGGTCTGACGCGGAACAGAAACTTTCTGACGCTTGCTCCGAATGGGATAATTTTAACATTCTGTCTTGTTTTTATTTGTAGTCAATTAACACTAGAGTTTGCTCATTTTGTATAGTTATTATTCTTTTTGTTGTTACATGGGTAATAGATATAACCCATGTGCTGCGCTGAGAATTGTGTCAGTAATGTGTCAGGAGAACAACGACGCAGGAACGTATAAGGACTTTGATGAACGTCGATATGTCCTTCTATCGGTAGTCTTGAATCTGCTCAAAAAGTTTAAAAGGGAGTTTTAAACACTTGTCTTTTAGCTCTCTACGACTTCGTATATAACAAACATTACTTTACCATATTCCTTGGGGGCTGTATAATTCTCGTTTCACTTATTTCGAGTGTATCTTTGAGGATGCCGATAAATCAATACAGGCATATATCTGGAGTCGACAATTTCAGACTACAATTATTCGTCGACTCTTACATAGCGCAATAATTACGTGATAGGCATTAATCAATTATTTCCGTTATTTAATCTCTTATCAGTCATTTTTATTTTAATTATCCCTTTTTTAGCTATCACGAAATAATCACGATCTTGTTTTCTAGAGGGCACCTTTAAATTTTTTGCTTTTATTTCTTTTTCATGTTTTTATGTTCGCAAAAATTTTATTTAGTACATTACCAATTTCATTAATCGTATTTTATATTGTTATGTCATTATTTGTGTCTTAATTGATGTTTATACTTAATTTAAATAAACATGGTGCGGTGCATGGTGTCACTGGCGCGTCGAAAAACAGGAATTAGTAGACTAAACATTTTCTTGATAATGCTATTAATTGTAGTGTTTGGGTTGAGATGGCAAAAACGGTAGCCGTAAGGCGCTAAGATTTGCTATAAAATAATAATTACTATAAATAGTATGTTATTTACTATATTTAAGTTATCTACTAATTAGTAATTTATATTATATATATATATATATATAAATAGTAATTATAAATAAAATATAAAGTACATATATAAATGGGTTTCAAAAACTCCGAGGGAAGAATAAAAGATATTGCCTGCTTAAATCGATATTGATTATAAGCAATCGAAAATTTAGAAAACACCAGCTGTGAGCGACAGAATAAGAAATAATTCCCATCAGCTGTTCAGGGAAATTTCGGTATAAAAGCTATTACCGCTCAGAAAGAGATTGTTGCTCCGTGAATTAAAGAAAATTTTCAACTAGATATTAACCTTAGGATTATTTTGTCTATTTCATTTAAGTTTTTTATAAATCAGCGCACTCGACCACAGGTGCCAACATTTCGGTTGATTTAGCTGTTGGAGATAAAATAATTGTAGGGATATATTAGGTAACGTTAGAACGATCTTGTTCTAAACGATTGCGCAAATTTCTGGACTCTACCTCCTTTTTGATCTTATCTCATTAGATCAGCGCTGTTACCAATTAGCTCCAGCGTGTGACAACTTTAACTGAGGGCAATTTGTTTAACCGATTTCTAGTTTTCATAGTAGCGACATTTTTGGGTATTTTATAATTTATAGCTTGTGCATAAACAAATATATATTTTTAAACAGAAACAAGTTTTATAGCGCAGTTTTATAAATGCGTTTGATGTCTTCAACATGTAGAAAATTATTATTATATTGGCAAATGAAGTTTTAAGAAAAAAACTTAATTTTGTGGTTGCTATGGTAACAAGTGATGTACATTCAAATAGAGCTTATATTCGACAAACTAAATAACTTATTTTCCTAGATGCCATCTTACCAATTGATATAAATTTTATAATTTGACTTACTTTACTAGGAGACGCTATAATTAACATGCTAGCGTTGTACTATTAATTAAAATAAAGGTCTCAAAATCAACATACTATAGGCAGAAAGCAGCTGGTAATTAAAAGCATAAATACACATTGACTAATTTCAAATTGAATGGTTTCCTTAGTAGATTAGTTCTTCATATTTATCAATGTTTTAATGAAATATTAAATGTTTTCTATAATAATATTAATAACATAAATGTCAATTATTCATCACAAATTATAAAAATTCATCACAGCAATCAGTATTTATCTTATAAATTACTGTTGTTTGCCATCATCTGATAAAGTCAGCAACGCTGAAATAACCGATTCCTTATTGCCCCCATGTTCCTCTAACATTTCCCTGAAGAAAGGGTTTACCCAATCATTGATATGGATCATATTATTCTCTTACTTGATAATTTTCTTATCAAATGTTGGAAACATTTCATGCACCTGATCAACATCTAAATCGGTAATAACAACCGGTGGTCTCATTTGATGTTGTTGTACAGGAATCGCATATCCTAAATTAATACGTGAAATCATTTACTAGGATAGTAAATCTATTGGTTTTTATTTCACCTAAGAAAAACAGCATAAAAGAAATGTTATTGTCACCTAGCAACCAGATCCATATATTCAAGGAGAAACAGAACCTATTCTTTGACTAATTTTGTTATCCAGCATTACTTTCAAAATATAATAAATGAAAATCTGTCAGAAATATTAAAAACCTAATAAAAAGACATTCTGAAGTAATTCCCACTTCCTAAGAGGAATTAGAAATTGCAAGATGATTGGAGTATGTTACACTAATTCTTGGAGAGTAGGGCAGACTTAATTTGTTTATATTCTTGATCTCGAAATACATTTATTATTGTCATATGTATGTACGAGGGTTAGGCGAACACTGATTCTGTTTAAGAGGCATTATCACAAGGGGTACAATTTTCGAATTTTGACTATTCTTTCCTATAAATTATTATAATTTTTAATAACTGTAAAGGTAGCTAGTTATCTTTGCTGTTCTTTGCAATAAAACTATTGTTACAAACTGATTAATTTCTTAATGTATATAATTTTCTTTGAAATGGCGTAAATTCTGTTCTATGCCTAGGGATCAAATTTGGAATGTGCCACCTCTGTATGTTTGTGTGTGATGAATAATTTGATATATTTGATATCAAATAGTAAATTTTAACTAAATATATTCTTTGTCTTGGCAACTGTATTTTTTTAATTAACATTTCTTAAATGTTCATATTGATATAAAAATGTGTCACCCCATTTTTAAATATACAAATCAAAACTTCAATAATTACTTTTTTCAACTTTGTAACTAACAAAATTGCAGTATTATTGTTGTTTGTGTATTGTTGTCTTTTTATAATACGGTTACCCCCATGCTTGTCAATCCTAATTTGATAAATATATTAGAACATTTTAAATTTAAAATTAAATGATAGATATGCAATTTCCTACTTACCAGGAGCAACCATTTGTCTAATTGGCAATGGATAAGCTTGGGGTTGAATCATTTGAACTTCCTATTTCCATATATAATGTCAGTAAACTATTCAAATCGAATACCTTAATGGATAAAACAACATTAATTTGGCCTTCTTGGTTTTCTCCTTGTCTTCCTGTCAAAGGATACCAACTATCTATGACATTTCCTTTGAAAATTTCACTCGGAAAAAGTAATAATTCCAAATGCAATTTCTTCGTCTGCACTCATCGTTTTTTCATCAAAAATAGAAATATGAATAGCGTCAACTCCTTTTGGTATTGGACTAAATTGAATATTTATTAATTTCTAAAATAGAAATCCTTTACCAAAAAAATTTCTTATTCCAATATGGATTTTTCGAACCATTAAACGCAGTAACAGTTTCATAAGTTTTGTGTCCTACTCTAACCTTACAGTATGGATCCATTCTTGTTAATCCATAGTTTTTAGCAAGTCTTGCCTTTTAATTATATATTATTTTTAAATGGAATAAAATTAAAATTATAAACTTGAATAATAGTAATTTCAAGTTGTTGAGAAGTTATGTACTGAGGAGCAGGCATAATTGGCACTTGAGACGGATACATCATAATTGGAGGATTACTTTGATTAGCATTAGGATTAGGTATTCGTAAAAAATCTTCTGGTAGTTCACCCAATAAACACTAAAAATGAACATCAAAATGAATATTGATAAATAAAAATAGGAAATTATCTATTACGCGCTTCCTTTTTTCCTCAATAGATTCCTGTGGTGAATTAACAACTTCCAAAGATGCCATAAATTTAAATTTAAATTAAGAGCATAAATAGCGATAAAAACTAAACAAATTTATAAAATCTTTAAAATTCAAAAATAAATAAATAGAAAATTATTAAATTACCAAATATTAAATAGCAGACCAAAACTTATAATAAATTAAATTTAAAACATATTAAAGTAATTTATTCAAATAATATTTTTGAAAATCTTTGTCAGTATTTATTTTAATTCAATTTTGTGCAAATATCAATAGTGTAGAGAAAGTTTAACCCTAAAAAGCACAACTATTTTACAAGCGTTATCGAACAGCAGTGCCTCTGAGTCTCTATGACATATTTCTTTGTATTTTGATAATAATTAGANCTTTGAAAATTTCACTCGGAAAGTAATAATTCCAAATGCAATTTCTTCGTCTGCACTCATCGTTTTTTCATCAAAAATAGAAATATGAATAGCGTCAACTCCTTTTGGTATTGGACTAAATTGAATATTTATTAATTTCTAAAATAGAAATCCTTTACCAAAAAAATTTCTTATTCCAATATGGATTTTTCGAACCATTAAACGCAGTAACAGTTTCATAAGTTTTGTGTCCTACTCTAACCTTACAGTATGGATCCATTCTTGTTAATCCATAGTTTTTAGCAAGTCTTGCCTTTTAATTATATATTATTTTTAAATGGAATAAAATTAAAATTATAAACTTGAATAATAGTAATTTCAAGTTGTTGAGAAGTTATGTACTGAGGAGCAGGCATAATTGGCACTTGAGACGGATACATCATAATTGGAGGATTACTTTGATTAGCATTAGGATTAGGTATTCGTAAAAAATCTTCTGGTAGTTCACCCAATAAACACTAAAAATGAACATCAAAATGAATATTGATAAATAAAAATAGGAAATTATCTATTACGCGCTTCCTTTTTTCCTCAATAGATTCCTGTGGTGAATTAACAACTTCCAAAGATGCCATAAATTTAAATTTAAATTAAGAGCATAAATAGCGATAAAAACTAAACAAATTTATAAAATCTTTAAAATTCAAAAATAAATAAATAGAAAATTATTAAATTACCAAATATTAAATAGCAGACCAAAACTTATAATAAATTAAATTTAAAACATATTAAAGTAATTTATTCAAATAATATTTTTGAAAATCTTTGTCAGTATTTATTTTAATTCAATTTTGTGCAAATATCAATAGTGTAGAGAAAGTTTAACCCTAAAAAGCACAACTATTTTACAAGCGTTATCGAACAGCAGTGCCTCTGAGTCTCTATGACATATTTCTTTGTATTTTGATAATAATTAGACTCAAATAATTTATTATAGAACAAAAATTACTTTATTTACATAAAAATAAAAAAGATAATTCAAAAATATATATAAGAATTCAAATGGAGACTGACAGTCTCTGTTGTGCTTTTTAGGGTAAAATAGAAGTAAATGAGTTTGCGAACGACGCCTGAGTAGAGCAGATTTTTGTTCGCGTGCGGGCTTCTAAAGACCCCACGCGACCGATTACGTATTTTTTTTTGCTTGAAAAAATTTATGAAACCTAGAAAAAATATCTCAAAAACATTAGATTTTTCTCTTTTTGATGATTACCTGAAATATAGAAGTACTATACAAACCCTTACACGAATACAACGCCGACATATTATGCACTTCATAGTAACAATATTTTACAAGAACAATCTCAAAATGAAGTTCGACCAGCCATAAAAGCTGCATAAAATATATGCCCTAGAAACGCGGCGTCACTTTGTGTAAGCTGTTCGGAAGATCAAAATGTAGAGTGATTTTTTATATTTTTTTATATATATAGTTATAAGTATTTTGATGTTTAAGGGTAAAGAATGTCTGGAATTTGACATTTCTTGTCATTGTGTAAGAGTCTAAATTTTGTTATATTTTATTTGGTAATTTTAAACTCGAAGTGCTAAAAATGACGAAATAATAATTATGGCATGAAAATTATTTTTTAACCCAAAAATTTTGGCGCCTCCCCTAGCCATGGGCCGTGTCTCCCGGGTTGGAAACCACTGCTTTGAAGTGTACTAATCTTGTAGGCTTGTAAAGTGTAAGAACTTTGATTTTCGAAATACGGGCGTTTTTTATGTTTTAAATTACTTTTTGAAGTTATGAACCTCGCCAGACTGCTTATCTTCTATGTTCTGAGCTTCTCGGTCAGCTTCTGGTTTGTGATTTTGCGAAGTCTCACTTCTATGTCTTGGGTGTCGAATTGCAATACTATTCATCAATTTTCTAATTCGCAATGGAATTCAGTACTCTTGAGCGGATAATAGTTTTCAAAGATCTAGTTATTTGATTATGTATACTATCCTTCGACTCAATCATCTACACCATATAGGTAGATGTATTTCTCTTTAACCCTTTGACGCTCATAAGCGTTGCCGGCATTTTTATCGCTTGAAATATTAATCAATCGACAGATTTTAGTCCATTAGTGAGTATTATTTTCAAAAAATAATTTATTCTTTATTTTTTAGACACTACCTGGGGTGGTACATAAATACACCACTAAGCGATAATATGCAAAATATCCAATCAGTCAATTATAGGATAAAGTGAATAACACTGACGTTGAGCATTCAGACAGAGGTGAACATCACATGAACTGCATTTAATGTTGCTGCGGCAATCATGTCTTCGGGTGCTGCAGTATGTGCATCGCTTTCTGTCTTCTGTGAATACTGGTAAATGTTGTGGTGT
>CAUHTR010000028.1:0-209092 GCA_959609185.1 Schmidtea polychroa | reverse complement strand
TTTTTATGTTTTAAATTACTTTTTTTGAAGTTATGAACCTCGCCAGACTGCTTATCTTCTATGTTCTGAGCTTCTCGGTCAGCTTCTGGTTTGTGATTTTGCGAAGTCTCACTTCTATGTCTTGGGTGTCGAATTGCAATACTATTCATCAATTTTCTAATTCGCAATGGAATTCAGTACTCTTGAGCGGATAATAGTTTTCAAAGATCTAGTTATTTGATTATGTATACTATCCTTCGACTCAATCATCTACACCATATAGGTAGATGTATTTCTCTTTAACCCTTTGACGCTCATAAGCGTTGCCGGCATTTTTATCGCTTGAAATATTAATCAATCGACAGATTTTAGTCCATTAGTGAGTATTATTTTCAAAAAATAATTTATTCTTTATTTTTTAGACACTACCTGGGGTGGTACATAAATACACCACTAAGCGATAATATGCAAAATATCCAATCAGTCAATTATAGGATAAAGTGAATAACACTGACGTTGAGCATTCAGACAGAGGTGAACATCACATGAACTGCATTTAATGTTGCTGCGGCAATCATGTCTTCGGGTGCTGCAGTATGTGCATCGCTTTCTGTCTTCTGTGAATACTGGTAAATGTTGTGGTGTAGGACAAGCAGCATTACTCGGTCGAATTTTCTTTGAAGGAGGATTGGCGGATGTCGCTCTCTGACGACTACTGTAACGACCAATGAGAGATAGCGCCACAGATCTGCGAAAGTCAAGAGCCTTCATTAGGTTGCCCTCATTTAGTTTCTTGAAAATGACATAGGAATTACACACACCAATATCCAGTAGGTCAAAGAAAATCTGAGTAGAAGATAATGTCTCAAAATTCTGAAAATTTCAAATATTTAACGAGATCGTATTAACTAAAACAATGTTTTTATAGACACCAAAGATTCCAATGATAATCATTAGGCATATGAGAGTATTTTTATCAAAGGGCGAAACCAAATTATGTTTATTTATTGGTGAACTATTTTGTTGAAGACGTGGTACATATATATACCACAGAACGTCAAAGGGTTAAGGCTGAGGTTTGAACTAAATCACGACTACCAAAATTATCTTTGGTCTATTCTTAATCTTACTCCATTACATTGAAATCAATACATAATACTTGGACTAATACTAGCACGTCCAGACATTGAAATTATCAAAAGAAGACAATCCAAAATTCACAATGCACATTTATAAAATAAGGGAGATATTTGTTAGTGAAAAGATGATTTTCGATAAATTATTAGAAATATATTCAATTTTTTACTTATTTCTCTTTATAAAGATTTTTGCAAAATTACCAAAGATATATATGTAATTTAGAAATTTATTTTATTAATTTATTAGATTAACAACCTGCACGTTTTCAGCAAATAGAATTAGATTTAACATCTCTGAAAAGATTTTTATCTCAAAAAAAATATTGATGGTTTAGCTTACATTATTCAATTTTCCAAAAAAAAGAAGAAATTTTATAAAATATTTTTAAATTATAATCTGAATTTTCATTTCATGAATAGTTTTAACAATTCAAAAGGATGAAGCGGAAAAGATACACTTCTACCAGACTTAAAGGAGTCTTCTTGAAATTTCTACTGCTTCAAATCGATGAGTACCAGAAGAAAATTATTTAGATGGGGTTTTTCCTTCGAATGTGGCATGATCTACCAGTAATTCGAGGAAGTAAGACTTGACTCCAGGAATGTCTATTCATATGGGACCCAAATCATGTCTGAAAAACTGTTTATATGTAAAGTTACAATAAAATTTATTTAAAGATCATCGTGTATAAATCTAAACAATCTTACAATAAGTTTAGTGGAAACCGTTTGAAAATGTGATTTGTAAGAAATCATGATTTAGACTCGAAAACAAATCAGGTGCATATAATTTGTAATTAAAAATATATATTTTCACGGTAAAACAAATTTGACAAAGACTATATTAAGCTAATGTTTATTTAGTTAGACCAAAAGCATAAGGCATAATAAATGTATTATTCCGATTTCTCGTTTACATCTATCACAAGTGTAGAAACTGCATTTAAAAGCAAATATTTAGACAAAACAGTGCCAAAATTTAACTGTTACGGTCCTTGCGATTGAGCGCTTTGATTAATATTAGGTTATATTTGAATAATATCTAAATTAAAACCCTTCAACTAAACTAAGCGTACCTTGAAAGTAATATGATAGCTTTTGCGACGATTTTTCTTCATACTGTTGGATTATTTATGTATAAGTTGAGACTGACTGACTCATCGTGCTGCTTGCTTCAATTATAAAAAGAAGACCCAACACAGAATACTTTATTAAACGTCGAAAAAGTTTGATACAATATTGTCAATTACCCTCCTATTTGATTTGCACTTTTCCATAATAATTCAAAAAGGTAACTTAACGGGAGGCCACCTTTTTATAAGTCTTTGAATGTGATCTTTCTTGTTATAAATTTGATTTGACCACGGTTTAGCTCCCTTACTCTTAGCTCTTTTGTTCGGATTTCCGCTTTATTCGCCATTCTCCGTTGTAGAAACCTCCATGTGATTTGTTTATTCTTCTACCAAATTAGTGCTTGACTACTAGTCTCATTTCTTTTAATGCTGGTTTTCTTCAGTAATTTTTGTAATCAAATAGTTAAATTAGCAAGCTTCCAAAATATTGTTCAAAACAAAACCGTTACGCTGGTAACCTCTCGCTGTTGCTCAAAGATCTTGTTTCACTAATTCACAATTAATAATCTTTA
The DNA here is from genome assembly GCA_959609185.1 of Schmidtea polychroa. NCBI lineage: Eukaryota > Metazoa > Platyhelminthes > Tricladida > Dugesiidae > Schmidtea > Schmidtea polychroa. The sequence continues at coordinate 206,329 of CAUHTR010000028.1, read as the reverse complement.
TTAATTTTGGATTAGATTATTAGATTATTAGTTACATGGGATATCTAAATCCATATTTTATAGACACCAAAAAATGGCTCCTTTACTATGAAACTAGTACCCATGATTTCAAATTTTATTTATTTACAAGGTTATTCAAATCAATATGTATTTCTGTTCAAGTCTATATGTACATGTAAATAATGACTACAATAACAGTTAAAAAGCCAACTTTAATAATAAAAAAAAATAAACAAATATTACAAAATATTTGAATAGTTTAATTTAAATAAAAGTTTCTTTGCGTCTTTCCTGTTCAATCCAAGTTCACAAATTAGGATAAATATTTTGCATTTCGAAGAGTGATTACCCTCTGATGCGAGTATCATTTCCATACATTTTTCAATAGAACTATCAGCGTTTGTAATTCTAAAAGAATAAAATCTAGATGTATTAAATCAAAAACTTATTTATTGGGTTCAACTGAAAAGAGTATACAATCCTATTTCGATTTATGGAATATACATTATCAATATGAAGAATGTTTCTTCGATTAGCTCTAAAAAAGTGCAAGCATATCTATATTAAAATTACATAACGTGGTGGGTTACTGATAATCCATATTTTAACCTTTCGTGCTGTTTCAAGCATAACCTAGAAGACAAGGTTGTTATGCCACTCGATACCCGGTAAGCAATCATCGTTGGAACTGTATCGAATGGTTGCGTACTTGTTAAAAGTGAGAATACACTACAATTGGCAAGCACTCGAGCGGGTTCGCGGACTGACGTTAGAAGATCTATGTCCAACTTAGTCTTGGGTCCCTTGTTTATTAGTTGTTCTCTCTACAAAAAAAGGCTGTTCCGAAAATTCTTGAATATCAAAAAAACTGATTCTTAGTCAAAATTTTCGAATAATATAATGTTAAATGAAAAAACTCAGAGGGGATAAATTGAAAAAAGTTCTTATTAAATATATATCCAGAAATATTACAAATGCATAAATTATACAAATTAATAAATTCTTAACAAATTACTTAACGATTTTCTGTTTTTGTACGTTTTCTTGTATATTAACCCTTTCTAAACATATTCTGATGAATCCTTTCTCGCAGTGATTTTTCCCATCATCTCATTTGCATCTGAATTCATTTTATATGAGCTGCATACTATTTTTTGTATTACTGATGATTATGAGTGGTAATACATAATAAATTTTGAAAATAAATTGTTCTAGATTAGTAAAAGGTTATTTTGCTGTCTCCGAGTAACTTTGCACTTTTCATTTTTGAATATAAAAGATTTTCTTTGTTCATAAAGATATATCAGTCTTTATAAAGTTCCATGATCAACCTTAATAATTCTCGATTTTTTTTTGATTTTATACTGAATATTTTGCGACGAAGCACAATTATGTTAAAATTTCCTCGTATTATGCATTTCCTTTACTTTCTCACCATTGGATTATTACTTTTATGTGGGAATATAATTTTGAATAAGTACAATATACTTAAATAGAATTACATGTATAATTGGCTATTTTTGTAATACTGTTGATTGACGCACGTGAATTTTTTGGAAATTGCATTTCGCTCTTAAATTAAAATGTCTTTTTATTTTTCATGTAATAGTTATTTAATATTAAATTTTATTTATTAAAAACATTGTTTTCTTGTTGCATTTCCAATCAATTTAATCAAAAAAATTGTATACGCTAAATTATATCAGTTATAATTGTAATATCTAATATTTTTAAGTAATTTAAAATACATTACAAAAATGACTAATTAAAATTTTTATCATTAATTTTTATCATCATTTTGTTTCAATACATCAATCTCTTTGTAGCTTAGTAACTGAAAATTAAAATATTTGGTTTGTCACTTTTCTTCATTTTGATTCTTTGGTTAAATTTTTAAAGAAACATATTTCATTAAAAAATGAGAAGAACTCTATCTGCTTCTTCAGAGCCTGAAGAAGGTAATGATGTCATTCTTCAAGAAGAATTAGAAAAAATTCAAAATGATTTTCGAACAAAATATAATGATAAAATTAAATATGAGATAGAGGTTAAAACAAAAATGAAAAAATTAAAGTAAATATTTAATTTTATATTTCAAATGGCTTCATTCTGTATATCAGCGATGAGCGAGATCATCTAGAGGCCGATAATCAAGATTTAAAAACCTATCTCGATCAAGCGGAAAGTGACCAAAACAAAAAAGTCGATGATAAAAATTTGAAGAAATTGAAAGACCTCATAAATTTTTATGATAAAAACTGTAAATCAATAGATGAAGAGAAACAAAAGATAAATTCGCTAGATATTGAAGTTTGTTCAAACATTTTTTCATTTATTTCACAGATTTTGAAATGATTTCCTTTAGATTAGAAAATATGAAAAGCTTAATAAAAAAAATCTCAAAGTTAAAGAAAACTCCTCCGCTGCCACTAAAGACGCAGAAGTTACTCAAGTTCAGAAAATGGTCGACCGAAAGATTCTGGGATTGGAAAACAGAATGGACAAAGTATTATTAAATAATAATATTTATTAATTAATGAATATTGTTGATGGAATAATTGAAAAATTTAATATAGAACAATGATAAAATTAAATCTAATCCAATAAAACAAAGGGAAATATTTAAAAATATGATTAAAAAGAAAAAAAAATTAAAAATTAAAAAATCCTTCTACTCTCTTCTTTAGATGCTAATTTAAAGGCTTTCTAATTGTAATTGTTTATGCATACTGTTTCCGTTTGTCTTCATCTTTCCATATAACAATTTCTCATTCTAAACTCTGTTTCTCGAAGAATAAACTTTAATATAAAATACAAAATTTTTCATTTCTCTTGCCTTCGATGCTCAACAAATTACCTCTTTTACACTAATAGCAATCATATATTTATGAAAATTTTCATATCTCAATAATCATCATAGTAAAGAAATAAATCAAACAACGGAAATTTTAAAAATTTTCTCTTCCTATGAAATTTCAAACAAATATTGTTTCGTTTTGTTAATTTTGGAATATTCTGGGAAGCCTTGGTGGACATATTTTTTGGGATAGTGAGTAAAGTAAAATTTTGACAATTATTGATCTGATTCCAAGCTTGCCTTAACGACAATGATGAAGTTAATATTTATTGATTAGCATAATTGCAATCTAATATCCGCTTCTAATTGCTCGATTTAGCATTACTGTTTTGCTTCTTTTAATTCATAAGTGGTTCCTTATTTTATATAGTTTAGTAGGATAAAACTGCTAATTTCATTCCGCATGATCTTGATCAAATAATACTTACTCAACACAAGTAACTTTTATTAATATTACAGTGTATAATCTTTCGAATTCTGTCAATACAGCCTCAAGTTTATAGAGATTCCTTTTTATACGAGACTCTATCCTCTTCACAATCACTAATTTAATTTCTTTCTTACAAGAAGCCGTAATTCTGTGAAACAATTTAATTAACTTGACAGACTGACATTTTGCTTGTCAAGTTTGGAATCACGTTCTTAATTTAATTTTTTCACCACTTAATTAATTAATTTTTATTTTTTAAATCTCTTTGTCCTCACCATTTTTCATCAGCTTATATCTGTTTCCCTTGAAAAATTTTAATTTTTCTCAATTTTTAATTAATTATTTTTCACTTTAATTATTATTTTTGAATTTTAATAAATTGTGCTATTGTGCTATTTTATACAGTTTTCTCATTTTACACTTCTTTGGACGACTCCAACACAAGTAAAATTAGATGAATTCAATAACTACTTTTTAACCAATATTTTTTTCTCTTAATTGCTTTTTTATTTTTTTGGTCATTTTTAATCTGCTTTCTTTTTTGATGATATTTAATTTATTTTCATTCTGACAAAGGATCAAAAGTTATTATCTACACAACTCAAATTTTCATTTAAAGATCAATAATACTGCCCTTTTGTATTATTTTCTCCAGTTATTATAATTAATTTATTAATTACTTATTTAATTTTAATATTTTAAAGTCCTGAATAAAAATTTAATATTTTGTCAAATGATTGAATATTTATTTAAAATAAATTTAAAAATAATTTAAAACATTCTTTTTTCATTAGCTTTTTTATTTTTCATTATTCTTTCATCCTCTTTTTGACTTTTAAAACATTTGTTGACATTTGGTTTACTAATTCTAACAAATTAATTTTTCAATCGGTATTAGTAAATTCATATAAATTTATCATGATATTTCCCACTTTTACCATTCCTTACTATTAGGAACTTGTTTCCATGTTTAGCTGTTTATGAAAAAGAGGTCTAGACTAAATTTGTAAATTAATTATGGTTATTTAATAATTTTATTTACTATTCTAGCAAATAAAAAAATATAACAATACTCTAACGGATAACGGTATTTTGCGAGATGCAATTGAAAAACTGCGCAATGAAAGATTAATTTACAATGACGTTTACAAACGGCTGGCCCAAGAATTGCAAAGTTTAAGAAAAGAAAAGGAAGAATTGACTGATAAAGCTACTGTGGCCTACGATCAACGAGATGAAGCTAATAGTAAATGTATTGTTCTCAAGGATAAAAACGACAAAGATCGTGCTCAGCACGAAACAGAGATGAGAGATCTGCAACGAATAGTTGATCATGATCACGTACTAAGAGAATTCATGACCACGAAATCTGATGACAGGTATGAATGGAAAAAAGAAGGAGAAGAAAGACGTCGAAAACATGGTAAACCTTTATTTATTTATTTCTTGTATATCAACAAACCTTATGCCTTTTCGGAAGTTTTATGTAGTTTTATGACATCAAAGTATTTTGGAAAACTCTTAGATGTTTGAAACTTTAGTTTGAAATTTATACTTTGTCTTTAAATACTTACATATTCAATAAAACGGTGAATAAAATTTGTTTTCTTTTCAGGGTCATCTGGTGAAATTGCACAAAAGCAACAGCGAAAACAAATTCTCACATATGAGCATGCATTCAATCGTATTAAAGAAATCACAAATAAAGAAGATATCAATATTTTGGTTGAAGATTTCATAAGAAACGAAGATGACAATTTTGCAATGTTTCAGTATGTGAGTGAGTTGAACAATCAAGTATGTTGTCGTATAATATCACTTGTTATTTACGTGAGATTATAGATTGAGAATCTGAATGAGGAAATTTTCCACATACAACAAGAAATTGATAAATTTCAAAAAGAAGAAGACCATTTGGAAGTGGAACGACACAAAATTCTTAAAGACTTAGAGGTATGCTATAAATAATGCATCTACAATGATCAAAATGTACCATTTCCAAATTAAATTTGCTATAATCAGACTATTTCCGCTCACTTGTAAATTTTTGTGGTTTGATATAAAATAGACCAGCGGGTAGTTAGTTCAAAAATTATGTGCCCATTTCTAGTTTTGATGAGTGCGAATTGCTTCGAATGTTTCCCGTGATTCTGATTGTATATCATTAATAAGGTTGAGTGTGCACCAGGCAGTACATACATTTTCCAAATACGTAAGGGGACCAGACGTCCCGATTTTTCACCATTTATCCCGCATCCCGCAACGTTTTTCAAAAGTCCCGACTTTTAGAATTAAGTTAAATTTTATATTTATGAAAATCATTGTTTTGCATTTTAAGAATCCTACGGACTACTAAGACTAACATATTGCTTTTCTTACCCAGTTACATTGTATTTGTTTCTAAGATGATACACTTCGTGTTCGTACTGCGTGTTAGGAAGCTAAATAAACAAATAAATATTACAAATCTGCTACTTACCATAGAAAATTAAGGTAAGTAATTTATTTATATATTTCATAAATACATAAATTTTTTTAAACTTAGCTTAAAATACTCGTAATCTTCAATTTTATATTGATAACAAAAAGTATATCATTGATCCCTAATCTTAAAAGAAATTTTAGAAAGAAATATAAAAATAAAATTTCTACAATATTTTAAAAAATGACAACAATTACTGAAACAAATTTACTCAAATAAAAAATATGTCAAGGAATAAAATATTATACAATTTTTTTTATTTATAAAATTTTACCTATGTTAAAAATCAAAAAATATTACCATATTATTTTTATTCTATATGAAAATTTTTGTTAATACCCCCTCCTTCAAAGTTGTCCCTCTTTGCCCATCTAAAAATCTGGTCACCTTATCAATACGCCAAAATATACGTTTAGCTATAAATTGAAGCCTAGTATGACATTATATATTCAGAAGCGAATTTGTGAATTATGAATTTTAACTTGAAATTCATAATAAATGCGAAATTTTAATTTTAATTAAGATATTATTAATAGAAAAAGATTAAAAATATTTTAAAAAGCTATAACTTTTAACTTACCATCTGTCTATAACATTAGTCTTTGCCAAGGCTGGCTCTTCCTTAGACCGAATATGGCATTTGGCAAGTGCGCCAAAGAGTTTGGGGCACTCGCTTTGCTCTTAATATTCGAAAAAAAATTGTTACAAAATAATTTTTTTTAAAGTTAATTATATAGTAATTCACGGATTTTTATTTTTTGCTTTCTAAAAATCTTTCTTAATATGTATTTCTTTTCATTTGACGATATAGGTATATTCGTATCTTGTTGAAACTATATAAATAAGAAAATAACACGAGAGAATTACTGTTAGAATTTTTATTAGTCATTAAACGATCTACTAGGAAAAAACAGCATTTTAAAATCCTAATTTTTAAAAAGAGTTATATCTGTATCAGATAATTTGTGAACTGAATTTATGAATACTGTAAAAATAATATGGGGTAGAAGGTTGGGAGAAAGAAGAATAAGAGAGATTTGGTGGAATATGAATTTGCTTAGCGAGCAGTAAAGGCCTAACGCCCTTTCCATTCTACACACAAAGTATATATGTGTAGAAAATCAGTAAAGAGGATGGTGAGAGCCTAAATGGTGCACTTATGTCTTGTCCATATACGTGGGTATCTTTTCAATGTATAAGCCTGAATGGTGGCCGAGGAAACCTAGTGGTAACTCTGAGTGTTTCCCGGGAATCAAAGGCTTTGGTGATATATCACTAGAAGTTTTATACCAACGATTCTACCGTAAACAATACAAAAATGGCGCTCCATTAGTTCTATGCCAAGGGAGTTAAGTGACCTCGAGCTGGTTTTATTCATGAATATAATGTTATTTTAAAAGTAAAATTATTTTATTAAGATAATTAATAGGATATCAGAAAGGAAAAATTTATATTAGAATTAATTACACAAGTAAATAAAAAGTCAACATTAAACTTAATGTTAATTTAAAATCAAGAGATAAAATAGGCAAAACATTTAATGGGAGAACTGAAACTGCATGTTTTCATCTCATTCATCACAATTAGGATTAAAATCGGTTACTGCGATATTACATAATCAGTAAGTTTGCTATGTATTAATCTGATTAATTCACGTAATATCCCTTTTTACACATTAATCGCCAGGCTAATATGAGCTAAAATACCTCTGAGAGCCAAATTAAATTACTGATTAAATTTAAAAAAACAGATTTCAACACGGTGTTTATAGAAGTTGGTAATACTAGGCATCATCACCGGATTATTCCATGGTTTCAATGAACATTGTGTCTAGGGCCTACGAACTTTGAAGGGCTTATGAAAATGTAACCAATCAAAGTACAAGAAAAAATCAATACTGAATGTGATGTTACTCTATTATCAGCGCCGGCTTTAGATATAGGTGACATAGGCGGCTGCTTAGAGCTGCATTATTTTCGAGGGGCGGCAAAATTATGAAAATTTAAAAATATATTTTATGTTATGAAAATTATTTGTTGTGCTTCATGCTACTAATATCACTTTTTATATAGCACAAAAAATATATAGCACTTTTTATGTCGCACCAAATTGTCTAAGGCCGGCACTGGGATCACTCCGTGGTAACAGATTACCCAAGCTGATTACCCGCCTAGAGCGGCATTATTTCAAAATTGTCTTAAGCCGGCATTGTCTATTATGTTTCGTAGTTCTGTTGTGTTTCTGGAAACTTCTGATCCTCGCATTTATTTTATTTTAGCGCTATTATGTTTTGTCATCGTTGTGTATTTTGGAGATCAATACTATATAGTAATTAGTGATAGGCTTACTAAATTGATAGAAAAAATTAAAAGAACAATATTGATTAATTGATTAAAAATTGTATTAGTTAAAACAATATACGTAGAAAAATATAACATCGGAAATAAAATATTAAATGAAATAGAATTATCGCAAAGGAAACTAATGATTTCTCTCTATGAGACTCTAAGTGATTGGTTATTTTTATAATTATCATAAAAGTATTATTTAAAATATTTAATAATTTTGTTAAATCGTTATTTGTTTGTATTAGATTCTAATAGCCTTAAACAAATATATGCACCCGCTACAGTTGTTTAACCTTTTAGATGCAAGATGCGGATAAATCTGAATACTATTGAATAGCCTTTTGTTTCTACTTTTAACAACTCTCCGGGAAAAATTTCGTTCTACACATGTTTCAAATTTTCAAATCTCAATTATATCTTTAACTTTTTTTATTTTGACGGATAATTGACACATTTCCTGAATTTTTATGAAATTTAATTTTACACTTAAAGGGTTAAAAGAGACTGCTGGGTTCAACGATTTCTTATTACAAAAGACTAACGACAAATGATTGACTAAGACACTGAAATTGAATTAATTCAATGTTTATTTAAAAAAAATGTTTTAGTAATACTAAACGGCGAACTCAAAAAGTAAAAGTTCCTAGGATATACGAAGAGAATAATTCAGGCCTGCTAGGCATAAATATATGATTTGTCAATCAGTTTGTTGAAGTTACACTGGTTTGCAATTCAATTCCTTTAATCATTTATCCTTTTACGCCAACTTTATAATGTTGTATGAGACAACGACGTTAGAGCAGACATCTACTATATTGAGGGAATTTGTTAAAAACATCTTTACCTGTCCAAAGGTCTGAAACTTCTGAAACCTCTCCATGTATAAGTTAAATAGAATTTCTAAATTGTTACTTTCTTGAGATAATGGTTTAGGATTTATTAGTGATTTGCATGTTAATAAAATTATTTATGTCATTTGAAAAACTCAAAATTGATTAATTAGTTATTGTCAAGAAGGAAGATAATTATTTTATGAAGTTACTGGAGAAAACTTAAAATTTCTTCAACAAGTCTCAATCATTTCATGAATATTTGCCTCTATCTGAACTACCTAACTTCAGAACATTAGTATTCTGAATGTTCTTCCTTCAAAAGGTATATGTTGAAATGGTGAAAATTAAATAGCAATTACAATTTTTGTTTGAAGATAGAAATTCTTGCACAGAGAATGTCTTGAATATCTTGAATATCTTAATAAAAAAAATTAAATTATTTTCAACTTAGTCTCAATACAATAGTAAGAAAGAAGAGGCAGACAATGCACAAATTAGATTGGTAGAAATCAATAAGATCCTGGAACAAATTAGAGATGGCGTAAAATCGATTTTTACAAAAATCAATTGTGATGATTCCGTAATTCTTGACATTCTTGGCGGAGATCCTGACGTAACCGATAGAAATTTGATGCTTTATTTGGGTTCAATTGAGCAAAGGACAAACGCATTACTTAGTGTGACATACTATGTCCAGACTAAGGTATAGTACATTTAAACAACTGTGATTATTTTGTTTAAATTAATTATTTAGCAATATCAAGAAAATCTCCGAACTGAACAACCAGAGCATGGCATAACACTTGGTCTGACAGGCAACTTTAAACCATCGAAAGATTCTTTAATAAATGCTCCAGAAATTAGGTTTATTTTTATTATAAAAATTTTATTATAAAATTTGTTATAAAATTTGAAATGAACACTTTGAAAATAGTTTTGAAAACATTAACTGTTAAAACGCAACTCAATATTTAAAGAAGATGGTTGGAGATATAAAATATTATAGTTATTATTATTATTATTATTATTATTATTATTATTATTATTATTATTATTATTATTATTATTATTATTATTATTATTATTATTATTATTATGAGGTGTTTTCAGCTGAGAATTAAATATTTCAATGATTTATTAAGATAATTTTGAATTGTAAATAATTGACTATTAAAATAACTTCAAAAATAATTTTTAAATTGGATTTTTTAAGTTTAAATTTTTGAATTGAAAAATTGAAAAATTAAAATAGCTTTTTGAAAGAAGTTTAATTAGTTAATAATTTTTAAAAAAATATATTTTAAATATCGAAATTTTAATAAATGGTTTTGAAAATATTTTTGTTTGAAAATTATACAATGCATTAAATAAATACTTGAAATTATGACGTTAACTTTTGAACCAGATTTAAAAAATAATTTAAAAGATGTGTTAGCAGCTTCTAATAATTATAATTATTATTATTATTGGGGTTTTCTAGATCAATATAAAATAAAATTTAAATGCACAGAAATGTGTGAAAATAAAATTCAAAATAAAAATATTGAAGCGAAAAAAATTATTTAAAAATTGGTAAATATTAGAACAATTAATATTTTTGCAGGAAATAGATATGAAAGTATGGGATATGATGAGACGAACATGTATATAGTAATATAAAATTGATCGAGGGTCCCTAGACAAAGTCATTTAAGAAACACAAATTAATTAATTAATTAATTAAGAAAAGCAAATAAATTAAATACAGATCGTTGTAACCAAATAATAGAATTTGATTGAACTGACGAGGAGAAAGAGTTCTGTACGAGAACTAAACAAGCCAGCCAAGTCGCCACAAATGATCGGAGAAAAAATTGAATAATAGAAATAAAGAATTGTAAAAGTGTTCATTAAAAGAAAGTGAAATACTTAATAGTATACATTAAAAAGACAGAGAGTTCTAGTGAATCAGATTCGTTTAAGTAATTGCCTGAAGCCGTCTGGTCTAAAATTGGGTTACTTCGAATCAAGTAAATTGTATTGGTAGTGTTAAGTTTATAATTAGGTCTTTTGACAAAATGGATACCTTAGTAGCTAAGAATACGGACTCGGATGGAACTCTGATGGATCTTTATTGAATATAATCAATTGAAACTATATTTGTGTTGCAAATACTTATTTTTGTATAGAACAACACAACTTTGTGGAATATGAATAAATACAATATTATTAAATTTAATAAAATAATTTTGTAATAATGTAAAATAAACTAACTTACCTTTTCCAATTTCAAAAGTCGCCATATATTCTCCACTACCAATATATTGCAAAGTATAATTATTGCACTGCAATATTGTATTTTATCACCGGAAGCTGGGGTTATAATATAAGATAGCGCAATCGTATCAGTCAGTCATAAAAAGTTAGTGTCCTTTTGTCTTTGTGTAGATTTTTGAACGAACCGCCATGCTTAACCAGTGTAAATAATCTGTGAATTTTAAGTTTTCAAAAAAATATTTTTCAGGATATCGGAACAATTTCGTTTGATTTTCGACCTATGGACTTCATAATAATTACAAAGTAGTTGTAAGTCACAAGATACGAATCAGAATAGCTATCACTCACAAATCATAAGAAAAAAAGGGTGAAAAGACATTAAACAAGCATTATATAAGAAAAGAGGCAGTTGCAATTAGAGGAGTTGCAACTGTCCATCAATTTAAACAAAAATCAAAGAGTCGTAACACCAACTCATTCGTGCGTCGTTACTACAGCTTCCGTAGTTTGATATTTTGGATGATTGATAAAAAAGCTTAAAATAATATCTACTTTATTTGTAATATAATTATGCTTAAAATTTTAAAATAATAATTTCAACAAACCTTTCCTATGCTATTTGTCTAATATCACAGACAGTAAAGCATGAAAACTAATTTCATAATATCATTTTACACTAATATCAAATACAAAATATTTTATCATAATTTTTATTAAGCGACGATTTTAATGTTGAATCTGATGAATCTCAGGACGAGATTCGACCTCTGTCACAGCATGAACTCTATGTTAAAGCAATGAAGGATATGAAAAAACGAGAATATCAGTCTTACAACAAAGCGTCAAGAAGTTTTATTGAAACAAAGAAAAGAAAGAATAAAAACGAAATGTGATTTCAATTCAATTTGGATATATTTGAATTCAAAACTATAATTTTTCATAGACCAATGAAATAAATTAGATTTAAAAAGAATCATCATTGTCTTATTATTATATACTCAAAAATAAAAGAAAAGTAAAAGTTTATTGAAGTTTAAAATAATAATAATAATAAATTGAGATTACATTTATAAAAAAATTGACTATATATAAATTTATTTTTTCCCTATTTTTCTAAAATCAATAGATAATGATCAAAATCACTTGAAAAAGACTGTGCTGAAAATTCGTGAATATCAAAAAATATCGATATCTTTACTGATTCATAGTCAATTTTTTAATAAATATAATGTCGATTGAAAGGTCAGCCTGTCAACCAAGTTAAATTGGTCCCGGTTCCTTGTAAGGAGATGATATAATAAAAATTTTGACGAAGCGAGACTTTCTTATAAAAGAAGCATTCAACTCAGCAAATCCTCATTTTGCTCTAAGAAAGAAGCAAGATGATAAAAGTTGTAAACAAACGAAGAGTGTTTGATATCGTGTCAGATTCTTTTAACTATTATACTTGAGGCGGTCTTCCAAAGAGTTACCTTCGCTTAACTAAAAATCAGGCAGTTGAGTTGTATTTGCAGAATTTGAAAGATTGTAAACTGTAAAATTAATAAAAGTTACTTGTGTTGAGTTAGTATTATTTCAAACTATCAGTTCTATCCTACTGAATAATATAAATTCAATAATAATAATAATAATTGTTGTGTTATCTGATTGTTTTATCTTATTTGTTTACCCTATTTATAATATATATATATATACAATATAATGTTGATTATTATTTTCAGTTGCCAATTTATGTTAGGCAGATTTGAAGAGCTTGATAGAGTCACATATAAAAATATGCGGCAGGACAATCAGGGTGGATAATAATAAAATATAATTTACAAATTTTTTTAATAGAGAAAATGTTACTTGAATTAGATAAAATTTCTTTGTTAATAGTTTTCGATTATTTTACTCTAAGTTTTGTCTTTGGCCAAACTGGGTTTATATAATTTCTTCGAACTTCGGTGTTTCTCCGATCAATTTATTTAAGCGTAAATTAATTTCGGAACTTGATTATATTCGAAAGGATTAGCTTCTTTCTTTAATATCTTTTGATAATTTATAATTTTATTAATTTTTTTTAATGATTTTTTTACTATATCGATGATTTACTATAGTAAATTATCGCTATATAGTTTTTTAAAATATCCTTCGTCTGGCGTTACGGGGATGACAATGACCCAAAAGAAAACAAAGCGTAATTGAAATATCGTTGAAAACCACAATGACGATTAACATTCAACAATCTATTACAATAATAATAATAATAATTTTATTTATTAAAAAATTAACTATGAATCAGTAAAGACATCAATGTTTTTTGGATATTCACGAATTTTCGGCATAGTATTGCAAGTGATATTTTTAAGAAATTACACAAGTGATTTTAAATGATAAAGAAATGATCTATTTTTTTCAAGCGATTTTTGACTGCTAATCAAATCCAATCATTTCAAAATAAGTAACTTTGTCATAATTCTTGGTTGATATATAGCAATCATAGAGGCCTCGTTTTTTTTACAGTAATCAAGTTCTTAACACGTTGACTGCCATATGCCCCGCCCGCAGTACACAGTACATTTTTATACATATGCCACGTGTAACGCCGGCCGTACATACATAATACTACTGAATAATCATGTTTTTCTTGTGGCAGTGGGCTTAAACTGTTTATTTATATACAGTGGCACCTTGATAAAAGTAAATTAAGGTTGTAGTATTTATTATTATTGTAGTATTAAGTAATGTAGTATTTATATATATATATATGGTGGCAGTCAACGTGTTAAGAAAGACTCGGTAAACGCGAGGTGACAAACTTCAAAATAAAAAAAAAATTCAAAGATAAACCTACACTTCCTTGACTAACCTATAAGTGCATTATAGTTTATAATTACTCTTAAATTAATATTATAAACAATCATTTCACGATCCAAGTGCACTAAATTTTAGCATGATCATTGCACAAATTCCAAAGTTCACAGCATGAAAGAATATCAAATAAATAAATTTTTAATCAAATTTAAAATTCAAAAACCAATAACAATACTAATTAACATAAAAAAATTTATTTGCAAAAACATTCATTAGAAAATAAAAGCATATTGAACTGGAAAATCACGTGAAACAATAATAACGATAAATTGTAAAATTTCCACCAATCAAGCAAGAACTCAATTTTAATTGGACAATTTATTTAAAATACAGAAATCAATAACTTTATTAATTTATTTATCCCAACAGAACTTTTTTCATCCGACCACTATCACTATCGAAATCAGACTCATTCGAATCGTTGTAAATTTCACAAGTAGGCGAACAAAGAAATTGCAACAGAGGCATTCGAAATTTGCCACAAAAATCTTTGAATTTTATATGTTCAATTCTGCTGCTAAAATAAACCCCACAACAGAGAGGATTGGCACATCGTTGAGCGGAATTGAGATAATTAATTAGTGAATTTGGAATGTTTTCAACCTTGAAATTAATGTGATTGAAAAGAACCCCTCGACCTGACAGTTCCATTAGTGAAGGAACGTCCCAGTCCAATGTTCTGACGAAATGTTTCACAAGAGGATTGTTTCTTAGTGATAATTCTTTGAGCCGTTTCAATTTGACGATTTGAGTAGGCAATGTATTTATCATATTGTTGTGAAGACTGAGGCCTTCTAATATCCTGAGATTACCCAATGTTGCTGGAATCGTTTCGAGTTTATTATCCGATAGATTTAAAAGTTTCAATTTTTGCAATAAACCGAATTCGGCGGGAATATCTACTAGCTGATTGCCTCCCAAATATAACACTTCTAGTTTTCTCAATTTTTCCAATCGATTAGGAATACAACATATTTGATTGCCACCTAAATCAAGTTCTACAAGATTCCGTAATTCCGTAATCGATTTGTGGAGTATTTTTAGTTTGTTTCCACTGAGATCCAAATATTCTAAATTGACTAAAAGTTCAATTTTTTCCGAAATTCCTTCATCGGATATTTGATTGCATTTGGCAATCAATCTCCTCAAATTAGAAATTACACAGATTTCGTCTGGTAAGTTGGTAAAATTGTTATTACTAATGTCTAGTGTTGTTAAACAGGAAAATTCAGTAAAGAACTTTGGGAAAAAATCGATTTCATTTTTATACAACAGAATTGAATTATAACACTTGCAATTGTGGTTTGTGGAATTTAATAAATCATGAAAACGACCATTTGATAAATTCAAAGTTTTAACAGGACACTGACAACTTTTTTCTGAATCCTGTAAATATTTATTAATTAATACTTTTACTAATGCACTAATGAAATCATAGTTATTTTAAATAATATTAACATAAATATATTATTAAATTATTAAAATATAATTCAATTTAATGTTAAAAAATTTTTCAAAACAATTCATTATTATTTAAGATAATTGAGGGAATTAATAAATAATCAAATTATATAAATTAATTAAGATATATATTTATGATTAAAATGACAGATTAAAACAAATCATTTGAATAGTTTTTTTCGCTATTCAGTAGATTTTTCTTATTTATTCGTATTTTTATGTAGACAAATGTTTATTTCAAGTGAAATTCTGTCGAACAAAATAACTTTTTCTGGCATTTAATAAATCAGAATAGGAAAACATAAATACATATACTTATAACACTATAATTTTAAGGACTTATGTAATTTATAGCTCGTCTTTTTATACACTACAGTACTTCCTTTTATTCTGTAAATTCCAAAGATTCTTAACATAGCGATTTCCTTGATGTACCCGATGACTCCAAATACTTTCAAGATACCAACCATAATCCAAACTTATTCTAACCTCATAACTATTAAAATGTGCCCCGATATCCTGACGATTCCCTAATCAACCTAATACTGCATTTTAAAACGATTCTCTGACTTTCCATTGGGTCTACGCTAAGTTGCTGAAAATGAAATATTAAATTATGATAATATATTTGGTCATACAGAGTCCGAAGCTGCTCGAAAAGGCTTTAACAGTCTATTTGGAACAGTTTTGTAATAATAATAAAATTTGGAAATGAAATTTTATCAGAACACCATGCAAACAATTGCAAAAGTATTGAAAGATTGTGAAAATTAATAATTTAGTTATAAAGTGTCACAATCAGTGTCACACCCAATGAACCATTTACATACATTGTATCACCTTATGGAGGCCATCCATGGCTGAGGTGACCGTAACTTTAATGAGAGTCTAGGTATAATCAAAATCTTGCGATCTAAATCAGGTAGCTTAGTTAGTAAAACATTCTGTCTAGGGAGTTGAACTTCAGAATTTCACATTGACAGAAATGAGGCAAGCCTTCGTCAATGGTTAATGATCAAATTTATATCATTTTTCTCACATAATCTCACAACGAATATTCCTATTAAATCAGTAAAAATCATCGCAGAAGATTTAGTAATAAAATTATTAAATTGAAGAATAAAGATAGATCTAATGGTCAAATCTTTGAAAGTAACATTCAGTAACAGCAAATAGTGAGGACCATAACTAAATGAGCAAAAAGAAACAGTAATTTAAGAAATAGATGTATGATGATGAATCGACTTAAGACCTTCTATCGGCAGTCATGAACCCGAAAGTGAAAGAGGAATGAGAAGTAATTCTAGTAGTGGAGCTTATCTGCTCATTGATTTTCAGTCATTGTGTACATTACCAACATGGATGTAAACGGATGGTAAAAGGTAAAATGATTATGAAGGCGTTTAGGGAAGAGTTGATGAATATATTAGACATGGCATTTATGGACAAATAAAAGTGATCTACAAGAAAATTTTATAAATTTTACTTATTAAAAACTTCACATTAGTAATCTGGTATATATGGTGCTTAATTTAAATTTTGAAATTCTTTTCACAGTAATGAGTTTATAAAAAATTGGTTTGTAGCGCTCTGTTATTAGGGACAAAATATTTATAAGCTAGGTTTGATTTGAGTTCCATTTGTTTATTATTGTCTTCATTTTCATCAGAAGTTAATCAATCTCATTGTTATTTGTATTATTATTATTATTAGTGAGTGTAATTTGTGTTTGTGAAGAAATATGTAGAGCCCAGCCGAGTCTCCTTTAAAAAATATACTGTTAGAAAATTTATATTCGGGTTTCACTCAATCGGTTTCACAACTTCCTTTAGACATTCTATGGTGATAATGGGTTTCGAATTTCACATTTGTTTACACTCTGAACTTTTCAATTGACTAAATAACAACATGATACTTATGGCACATATTTTTGTTATCAAAATTTAAATATCAGAACCACTAGTATTATTACATTCCCACATCACGAGAAACACAGTTCATTTATTTCATCGAAAAGGTGTATACCTGTAAAGAATTTAAAGCTTGTTGAATCAAATCAATCTTTTAGCCACACCTAAATCGTGCAAGGTCTTTTTTTTAATAAATCTTAAATAATAAATTTTAAATCTTTTAAACCCCAAAAATAAAGGAAGCAGCGGTGATATAAGATTCAAAAGTTGATGATGCCTAAAGGCATCATCCGCGATGAAAGATTTAATAGACATCTGAAATAAACTTATAAAAAAATTATTGAACTTGATAAATTTTTTATCAAATGTTGATTGTCTAAACTATGTGAATATGCCAAAGTGCGATTTTGAACATAAGTTAGTGTTGCCCGATGTCTCGGCTTTCAAGTCATTGTCCTGGTGTTCCAAAAGAGGTTTTTATGACGCTCATTCTTCCCAGTTTAAAGTTTATGGGGAAAAAATGACGAAATTCGAAAATTTTAAGTCCATGTGTTTCGTTTACCATTTTACTTTTTTGCTGAGTTTTTATGATAGTACTAGCTCGTGTGTTTTGTTTGTAGAATATAAATTGACAAATGAACCGTAAATAATAAATTTCATTCCTAGCCGCGGTGGTAACATTTTTCATGTTATTAGTTATTTGAGATTAATAATTATTTACATAGTTCCTACATTTTTAAATTTTACAAGGAAAAAAAAGAAAAAACAATTTAGTCGAGTTGTGTTACTTTAATAATAATTGTGTTAGATTAATAATAAATTTTTGTGATAATGACGATATAAAATATTTTATGTGTTGCCAGACGTCCCAGTTCGGATTGTTAAAAATATGGTAACCCTACATAAGTTTTTATCTTTATTGAACAAAAGACTTAACCCCTCAAAGGTTTTATTGAAGAATTTCATTTTTAGAGTTTATTGTATTGACTATTAAAATAATTAAGAAAATTCATTATTTAATGTATAAAATGTGCCAAATAAATTTGATATCTAGAGTACAGCCTTACCTATACATAACCAATGAATGGTACGATAATACCCAAGCAGAACCCATTGCATATACGGTATTACTCAAACAACCAATGAGGGAGCATGAAATTGTATACTTTATCGACATTTTTTAAATAACTTCATTTCATGATTTAATGTTTCCTACATAATACCTAAATGTCACTTGATCAGAGTCATAGCTATGATGTTTTGTGCCCTGGGCGAACTATAAAATTAATAGGGAAAAACAATTTTTTGGAGTTTGCAGGTTCAGCTTTGTTCTTCTTCGCTGTCTTAAAAAAACTAACAAGTAATGTACTTGATTTTTTATGCTATTTTGACTTCACGCTTTCTTTTGAGACATTGAGCCCCGCTTCCTTTTCTTTCTGACACGACTGAAATAATATATAAATGTAGTAGCAATTCGCATACAGATTGGAAAATAATGATTAAATAATTTTTTTAAATTATATATTTCGCTATATTTTATGTATGATATTATATATAAAATATAATAACTCAAAATAAAAACATTGATAAAAATAGTAATTGAAATAATATTCATATTTACCAAAATAGTTTTATTGCATATTGTCATTGTTGATTTATTACCCTTTTTCGATTATTATAATTTAACGTCTATGTCTCATTTTGACGCCTGGGGACCCATGTCCCTACTGCCTCCTAGCTACGCCTCTGCACTTGCTTATTCCATAACGTCATTTGACAATTAATGAGCCGAAACATAATGAAGGACAATCAATAAATTGTCAATGAGATATAGAAGTGAGCATGTGTAAAATAAAACATTAGACAGGGTTTTTTCCCAGCTTTCAAAGTCAGTGAAATAAAATTAATTCGTTCATCTACTAAAATCTTCCAAATTTGATTTCAATGAATTCCTATTCAAATCGACCTAAATTTAAAATAAGATAATTCAACCAAATATTTAATAGCTATTCGTTTTTTATTTCAACTGTATAATTTATAAGCCACAAATTTTGAAAATTTCAAAAATATAAATTTATATAATTCAAAAGCTAAAACCAAAAATGTATTACAAATACCAAATAAATTATTCGATTATTTTTTTTTCTTGCTTGATTTTGTTGACGCTGCTGTCATTGTTGGAACATTGTAAAACTTTTGAGAAAGTTTATTCAAATAGTACAATCCAACCAATGAGAAAAATAAACTTTAAATAATTATTTATTTATTAAATGTTAACCAAATCCATCTTACCAAACTGTTATACAAATTCTATGTACCATTCCTGCTGCTATGCATGACAAAATCAACGAAATTACGACTATAAATATATATTATTAAAACTGAAATAAAAGTTTATTACCTTCAGGGAATATTTGCGATTGAAATCCCTTACCAAAGATGATTTGTTCACAATTATTAAATACCTATAACTTTAATAATTTTTATAAATTTCATGAAAAAAATTTACTGTTAGAAGAAGAATAAATATAAAGCTACTAATAAATCCACCAAAGATTGTCAGTAATTTACTTGTAATTATATAAGATTTAAAAACTTGAAGAGTGGCAAAAATTATCAAAGATAATGTCATGCCCAAAATAGATGAAGCACCATATGACAATGCCATAAATTTTCTAAAGTTAAACATTTTATTAACTTAAAATATGAAAATAAATGAAAATATTTAAAGTGATTTAATTTGGTTATGTAATTTAACACATGCACGAATATTAAATTAAATTAATACGATTAAACACCACACTAAAAAGCTTAACAATAATTCTTGATAAATAAATTTCAAACTGTATGCTTTAAAATCTCAATTAAATAAAATATTTTTAATAATTATCTTAAATGGCGTTTTAAAATCAAATTAATAAATTAAATTAAAGTAGATTAAATATAAAATATTACTTTTCAAAGTATGTGTTTATTGTTTGAAAGGAACAAATTTGTTCTGATATACTTGATCTGGAATTTGGCATCATATTCTTTCGAAGTATCAGCTAAAAGTCTTCGACTTGATTCCTCAAATAGTAATAACTCATTTTTGGGAATAACGGCAAGCATAAAGTCCAATTTATAGAAATTCGTGTCCAAATTTCCATGCGTCTGTTCCAGTTTTATTGTTCGAGCATATAGAAATTTATCTTTGGATAATGGATCAACCATCCACTTAAAGTCGATAATTTCTGAAACTTTAACTGATTTGAATTTATTGAACTTCATTTGATCAAGATTTAATTTCCATACGATTACATAACCACATAAATCCACATTTACAAGGAATGAGTTAGTTTCGTTGATGCTTAATTTGGTTATTTATTCTGAATGTCCATATAATATATCAATCTGTTTGCCATTTTCTAAACTCCATGCAATTATAGTATCATCCATTCCACCAGTGAATACAACTCTCGATTCATTGTCACAAACTTCTGACCAAACTACATTCGAATGACCACCCAAAACAAACTTTGCATCATCTCTTAATGGAATAATTTCTTCAAATTCGCCCTCATCAAGATCTGTTTCACATGCTTCAATTACTTCGTCATATTCACTATCATTAGCATTTTGAAAATCATATCTTTTTTCATTTCGAAATGATCAAGCAAACGAATTTAAAAATTTTTATTTTCAAAATGCACAAAACTTACAAAATTTTAAAAAAGTCACCTTTAAAACAAAAACTTTTCGAAATTCCAATAAAAACAGAAAAATTCATACAAAAAACCAAGACTTCAAAATTCGATAATATCCAGAAAATTCGAAACCTCAAACCATTCAAAATTCATAAACTGATTAACCAATTGTCCGCGCACACAAAATAAATTCAGAACCCAAAAACAAACGCACTCAGACGCGACTCAGGATTGGGCAGTTCTTTATGTTCTTTAAATAAAGTAAAATATGCGAAAGATACTCCCTTAGTAATATGTAATTTCTACTTAACAGTTATCAACCAATTTATTTAAAGAAAAAATCAGGGTTGCAAACCTGATGAAATTTTTGAACGATTTCGATTTCGTGTTCGAAACAAACTAATATTTTGGGTTCGGTTCGAGGCACCTATTATTCATACCACTTATAAATCACAGTTTTAAGATAAAGACCAAAATAAGAAAATATTTAAATATCTATTTATTTATAAAATTTTCATTTAACTTGACAAACAATATGGCTTTTAGTGATTTTTCCGACAGTTGAAATCTTTGGAGAGAAAATATGAATTTTAGACTAGAAAAAGATCTTTCTACACTGACTTGTGTGAACCGAAACTAAGATTACGGCTTGTGCCATGGAATAAAGTTTAGACAATTTAATTCGTTTTTCTTCCCAGAACTCAAGCCACACATTCTCTTTACAATTTTGAAGGCTTTCATAACTTTTAAATTCATTCATCAAACAAATAGCAAGATTATTTTCGTTTTCATAGTCATGATTGCTATTTGTTAGTTATTTTTTACTTTTTGATAGGTATTCAAGTGCATCATCTGGATCATCGAAGGATTTTTTATCGATATTTTTATTCGTTATTTTGGAATTTCTTTTAAGCGATAAATTTGAAATTAGGTATAACGTCAAAATAATTTTTTCTTTTGCTTTTTAAACATCATTGTCTTTTTGCAATAACTTATATCTGCAATCAAGAAATATCGCCGCTAAAATAATTTTATTCTTCATGAGGCTTAATTCTCTTTTTTCAATAGCAACATATAAACAGTTAGCCAGATGTTTCTCTTGTTTCGGTTTTCCCACCTCCAATTTGAATTCTATCCATGCACCATAAAAGTCGGCTAGATTTAAATTGTTCTGATTGTATCTTTAAAGTCAAGTCGTAGACAAGTTTATATACTTTAATATATTCCCTACAAAAATGCTAGATAGAGTTATTTAAATAAAGACAACTTTCAACAATATCTTCACAAAAACTTCTATAATATTAAAGCCTCTATATCATAGAGAAAGCGGAATTCCATCTCATCGGCCTATCTATCAGTGCTTTTTTCAAATTAAATTTATTTTCCCCTAGATTGTACAAAACCGGCATTTTTAACTTGACACAAACATTCCTGCATTCCCCGATAATTTGCAATATCTGCGGCTCGTATTTCAGTGAATCGGATACTATTAATTGTGTTGCATGTGCGATGCATCTCATATGGGTAACATTTGGATATAACACCTGATCCGAATAAAATATTTCAGCATGATCTTCCTCTGTCGTAAATTCATTTTCTTCATAATCCTCCGCAAGAATATGCTCAGAGTCAAATTCATTATAATTAATTCTGACGTTAATTATCCTGTAAATGTTGTACTCCTTTTATTATGTTCCTACCATTATCGGATGTTATTGAATATAACTGTTCTGGTCTGATTTTAAATTTGACAAGCATGTCTTTGATAAAGTCTTTGATATACAGTCCGGTTTGATTAATATTTGCTTCATACATTTCTTAAGTCCTCAAAGCAATTTTACTTTCAACTAAATATTCTATATAGATCCCAATCACACTTCTTCTTAAGCGAGAGGCGAAATCAATTTTGAAAGCTACCATCTTTGATTGAATCTTCTGAATTATCCACTCTTCGATCTTTGTTTCACGTGAGTTGACATGACTCCATAATATTCTGCCGGTGTATGGTAATTTTAAGTGCCTTCATGATTGGGCGTAAGATATCTTTCATCACTTCATCGTCAAATACACATAATGGTCTTCCACCAACAGTGACCATTTTATGCATGCTTCGATGAATTTCTTCTTTGATAAATCAATTCTGATTATATTGAGGTATTTATCAAGATTTCCATCGTTTGGATTCACTAAGTTATTGATCTTGACATTCTTTCAACCAAAACTGTATTTTTTAAAAAGATCATTGTGATTTCGTTCAAAGTGTCTTTTCAGATTTGACGTATGATTTCCAGACATTGTAACAGAACACTCCTTACATGATGAATCATTCCTTTCATGATTGTATATAAAATATTCATGTATTTTATCCCCCTTCATTGATGGGTTATAAAAAACGATATTTATATAAAATTAATTTTAAATATTAATAACTATTGAATATTTATAGATCAGAACTTGCCAAAGAATTTTATTTTCATTTATTTGAAAATAACACTTAAATTAAAATTAAATCTTAATTGGGTTCGACTCTGAAGTTTTAAGTAAACCGCTCCGGTTTCAAAGCGGGTTCGTATTCGGGTTTGCAACCCTGCTTTAATCGCTTGATTGAATGTTCGCATGTTTGCATTTTCCTATTATTTGTATTCATTGTGGTGACATACCGATCTTGATTACATTATTTCTCATTTATTAAGGCGCACTGAATAAATCCTACAATATAAGAAAATTAATCCAATAAAATACGTACACACTTTTTAATCATTAAGGTACAAGAAATCGATATTTATATAAAATGATTATAAATATTAATAAATATTAATTAAATATTAATAACTATTGAATATTTATAAATCTATTTATTTATGAAAAACATTTAAATTAAAATTAAAGTGAATTTTAATCGGGTTCGACTCCGGAGTTTTTAGTGAACCGCTCCGGATTCGAACCGGGCTCGGGTTCGGGTTCGGGTTCAAGTTTACAACCCTGGAAAAATTATCCAAAAAAAGAAATGCGTTGACAAAATAGTATTACTAGTTCATAATCTATTAATATATAATGACTGGTAGTCTGATATCTTTTTATTTATAAACATGTCCCCGGAAATAACAAAATAGCATTCATGTAATGTGCGAATCATCGTGGGAATCATTTTAGTGCCCAAATAACATGGAATGTTGTCTCCATATTTCTTTGAGTGTATAAATATTTCACCTTGAAGAATAATTTATGAGCAAGAGATGCTCAAACTCAGTAATGTAGATAGTTGCGAACTACCAGAGCGGTATTTTAGCAAAAGAATGAACGTTTGAACTTGGCATGCCAATCATGAGCGGTTCTTTCAGCTTTTGCACCCTCTCCATACACAGTGCAATTGTCGCAAGTAGTTTTGTTTTTGATTAAAAGCTAAAAGAATGAGGTATCGAAACGGCGGGAACTTAATTGCCAACCTCACAGAATTGCTGTTCAGGTAACCTACTATATTTTGAAGCTTAATAAAATTACATTTTTGACTTTGTAAATAATGTTTTTAATAGAATTTAAATTTATACCTCTACATGATAATTTTGCCTGGTACTGTTACTATTGATTTTCAGCGCTATTGATGACTTACATTTATTGAGTTCAAAATGGCTTGTTTACCATTATTTCCTCATTTTATTCAACTGGCTCTACTGACTTCTAATGCTAATGGATAAATCTGGATCTCAATTGAATGATTCTAATGAAATGGTTAGCAGTCATGAGGCGACTAGTGTTTCCAAAAGAGGTTATGCAAAAGGTTCCAGCATTCCACCAATTACTGTCTAGAGCTCCATCGGCATGAGACACCCGACAGCTTACTTATTCAAGCCTTAATGTCCCGTGATGATGTATCATTAAGGTTTGCTTTCTTGACATCTAGGATTGGGACCGGGAAAATAGTGATGCAAAAATATGGAAAGATCAGAAAAAAATTATCATATTAGAAAAATGTAATTAAACATCATTTATAGAATATAAAACTACCTAAGTACAATAAAATAACACTCAGTTGTTGAATTAAATGAAGATTCGAGCATAGAAGGCAGTCACAAAATATAGGCATATGCATAAAGTTAAATTTCACTGATATCTACACTTAATTTCTGTGAACCTTTTGGTGTACTTTTTTTCATGTATTAAAACAATTTCGAATTTTTAATTATTTTGAGTTTTTTCCTTACTTTTTCTCAAATCATGAGGCGACTTTTTATTATTTTCAATATATTTTTTAATCTAATCTTTTAATTTAATTTTCATTTGTCGCAATCCAATGATAAATTTCGTGTGATCATTCACTTTTTAATAGAATTAATCCATTTAAATTTCTTTTTCAATATCCGAATTCTTCTTAGCTAAATTTTATATTTAAAGAGCGCCTTCCCATTTCAAATTTGTTCTTTATCTGTTATTTCTTTTTGTTATGTTTCTGTTTGATTTCATATTATTAATGTTGCTTTGGTTATTATTTAATTTTATCTGTTTCTTGTGTTTAGCATTTTTGTTTTCAAAATTTAATAAACTAAGTAACATGTTTGTTAGTTATGTTAGTGATGCATTTCACAAATGAAAAACAGTCGTCGTTTTCTTTCAACATCTGTAATAATAGGAGGGTTGCTATTTATGTACATGGGCCATTCGTCATTTGACATATTCATCGTGTAATTTGACATTTTTGACGATATTTGTACTCAAAGCTTTTGGTCATAGAAACACTATTTGTGTTGTTTATTCGACTTAAAAATTTAATCTGTCAAAAAATAAAATTAACTTGTGGGTATTTTCTTTATATACTACAACTTTCAACAACAGTGCAGACTGACTTTTGAAAATGAAGTACATGTTGGGCAAGATTAAAAAAATTGAGATTTTATTTAAATGTGCCGGAAATACATAGCATGGAATCGAATCAAAATTTATGATTATACATTAAATATAAATAAATATTACAAATACCTTAGATATAAATAAACATGTATAATAAAAATTATAAATGCAAGAAGTTACAATCACGAACTTAATTTATGGAGAGACAACGCATTCGAAAAATTGGCTAACTCGAAAAGAAGAGAATAATAAATTAAAGAACGAATTAATAAAATCAAAAATTAAGAATGATTATAATCAATAATTATTTTTTATATTTATATACGAAGGACCATAATAAAATCAAATAAATATGTTTTTTTTGCATACGAAGGAGTGTCATAAGTTCAGAATGAGAGAAAATCAGAAAAATAATTAATTAAGGATTATGAAAAAATCCTCATGAAAATCGATAAATAAATAGCAAAAGAAAAAAGAAAATTATTAAATAGTTTGATTGTTCAAAATAATCAATAAAATGCAGGAAAACAACTAATACACAGAGTGATAGATCACGTTTGTGTACTGAAAATAAATCTAGAAAAAATTAATTTAATTTATTTCAAAAATAAACTACATAAACCTGGCAGCATTCGAGTATATATAAGCCAAGAAATATATGATTAAGGTCCTTGTTGTCATTTTCAGAATACATTATTTAGAAACAAGACACTTTTTGAATTTGTAAATCTTTATTTTTATAACATATTTAAAAAAAGTTTAAATAATTAGATTATTATAAATACCTATAGTATTTATAATAATTATTTAATTGATTTGGCTACAGTCCTTAATCATATATTTCTTGGCTTATATACTCGAGTGTTGCCAGGTTTAATTTAAGGAAGAAGCGACGTAAGACCTACTATCGGCAGTCATGAACCCAAAAATGTAAATGCAATGAGTATTTCTAGTGTTGAGGATACCTAAATAACAAATTAATAAATAAATAAATAGAATTACTTTGGGGGAAATCGTCATGACAAACGAGACGATCTATGGGAACTCGGAAAAGGAAACAAGAAAAAAAAAGATAATACAAACGAAAGAAAGCAAACAAGGAATCAAAATAAAAGTCGTTACTAATTAATTAGTACAAAAGAAAAAAGATTTTCAAATTGGGAAAAAAATAGCAACAATGTAATTATCTCGACAGCTTGTGAAAGATAACGGGAACGAAAAGAAAACAAGCCGGAGCGGCAAAAAGGGAAAACTAGAAAAACATCTTATTGCAGGAAAAGTCGGAGAATTATGTTAAAGGAAAGGGAAAAAAGGAAAAAATAAAAAACATCTTATTGCAGGAAAATTCGGGGAATTATGTTGGAGGAAAAATGGGAAATTAAGGATAAACTGAAGTGAACAAAGTGACGAGGTATAAAAGGAGGAAGCACAGCAGAAGCAGACAGAACAATTAAAAGAGAATAATAACGGAGGCAGCAATTAAAAGAAGGAACAGTTGAAGAAGAATATTACGTCAGAACAGTCTAATGAGAATATTTGCGAGGAAATATTTGCGTCAGAATATTATGGAGCATAGTTGCAGCAGAAGATTTGAGACATAATATTGCGACAGAAGACAGAATAATTGTAGGAGAATATTTGTGACAAAGGATTAAAGTCAGAGGAAAACAGGAGATAATACGACGACATTTATTTGGAGAATCTGAAGAGAATTGAGGCAGAGAAACTTAAAGAGAGAAGCTTAGAGAAGAGTTAAAAGGAGAATTCGAAACAAGAAATCAGAAACAAAGGGATAAGCAGCAGGAGCTTATTCAGTTAATAACATAATAAAGTTCGACGAGTAACTCCAAGTCAGACTAGAAAACAACCAATTAAATTCCCAATTGATACTCCTCAGTTGTGAGAAATTTGTCAGATCAAGGTTATACGCGTGTGCTATTCTTCACCATAGTGTTGTAATAATCACTGTATAATCGGTAGTTAGCTTGTTGAGCCAATTGTATCATTGTGAAAATATTTGTGATATTCAATAAAATTTCCAGTATTAATTGTTATTATTGGGTTAACGAAAGGCACGCTTGGAGTCAGAGAAACGATTCATTAAATTTAAATTTCACCAACGACTCAATAATCCAACACTAATCCAACTTCTTCATTATTTGTAGCAATGGGTAGACGGATGGTAAAAGGTAAAATAATAATGAAGGCGTTTAGAGAAGAGTTGATGACAAATCTATCAGCAACCCCAGAATATTTATACAACACAATCTCTAAGCGTCAACACACAATATCATTGGTTTAGTGAATATAATAGTGGCCATCTTTTACGATATGTATCTGCAGATCAGCACTCAAGGATGCAACCCGTGGGATTGATATTAAGAATGCACTGGACAAAATCTTGTCATCTAATAATATACCTACGTTGTGAATCTTTGTATTCTGCAAAGAAGTATTTTAAGTCAAAACATCGCTCGCAGCTGACAAATGAACACTTTTCCAAACTTCTTCGCATTGCATTAACAAATTATAAGCCAGATTTTAAGAAATTTGCAGCCAAAATGCAATCCCAAAAAAGAAACATTTGATAGTGAATAACAAATAAACTTTGAAATGAATGATTGGTTAAAAACATTTATGTAAAAATAAATTTTGTTGTCTTTTTATTTTTGCCAAGTTGTGGCTCTCCATAATTTAAGTTCATGGTTTTGGTCTCTTATGGAAGAAAAGGTTGGCCACCCCTGTATTATAGGATAGAGGAAAGCAAAATTAGTCATTTTATTTCGAAGAATATAAACTAGTTTACTTTTTTATTTCATTCAAAAAAATTTTTATTAATAAAAATAAATAAATAATTATTAATAATTTATTTATAAGGCTTTATTAATACTCATCCCTAAAATTGATATGTGAAAAAACAGATAAAATTTTAATTAATTTTAAAACATCGAAAATAATAATTATAATAATAATAAAAACGCTAGTATAAATAAACAAAAAAATGTTAATAATCTTTCTATTACTACCAAATAAAAAAAGAAAATTAAACCGCCTGGTTAAATTATGTCACAAATGAACTGAGAGTTTCAGAGCAGTTTCTTCATACACCTAACAACACTACATAGATAAAAGATAAATTTTAGACAATTAATTGACATCTATTAATTATACAACACACATAGTTACTATAATGAAGTTGTAACGTACAACGCATTATTTATTAATTAAATATTGTCTAAAAATTTGCCAATAACTGGCATAAATTTTCTATAGTTACTGTAAAACAAAAACATTAATGAGTAGCGGCTTATATTCCAGGTGCAAATCAATCACTGTGCCTTTTAAAATGTACGGATATGATACAATCGATAGTGAATATGAAGAAAAACTCATCGAACGTCTTCGTCGGCCGACTTCGTCAACTTTATTCAACGATCCAATTTGCAGAAAATATCCCCGAAATAATAATCGAAAAAAACAAATTAATGAAAAACATCTGAATGAAAGAGAAATTCAAAACATTGTAAACAGATTAATGAGAATGCAAACAAAATCGTCTTCATTAAAACAATTCCATTGGGATGATGAAGAAAAAACCCAGAAAACCGTGAAAAGTTCGAAAAGTTTAGAAACTTTTCAAAAATCAATCGAAGAAAAATCTCTTCGTCAAATGGTTCGTGAATTTCAAGTGGAAAATGAGAAAAGGAAAAATCTGGCGAGAATTTCAAGACCAACAACAGCAACGAGCAATAAGATTGTCGCTTTCTGTCCGATGTGTAATGTAAATAAAGAATTTTGTGATCACTGGATATCATCGGAGCCTTCACGGACGCAAAGTCGTGCGAGTTCTGATACAGATAAAAGTAAGCCATTAAAGTACAATGTAGAGAGGATAATCCGACCGACAAAATCCAGCGAAGGTGGGATGCCATTATGTCAAAGGTTTTATAAAACGAGAGAAATTATTTTAACCGAAATTGTTCCCATGAATGTAAAATATAAAATCTAATTATTTTTTCAATCACATTTTTTTTTAGATTTTACCATCATATTAATTTCCGTAATTAATTTTTATTTTGATTATAATTTTCCAAATCTGATCTAAAGCTGTAATGAAAGTTATTGTAATAGACAAGTTATCAATAAAATTCCAAAGGGTAACCACATAAAAGAAGGAACATATTTGAAATTTTTTTTAATAACATGGATCCAACTTATCAATAAACATATAGCGCACTTTATATGGATTATATACGTTCTTATAATTTAAATTTCTCAACTGCTTGCTTATTTTTCTATTATAATCTGTAATGATAAACATGAAAAATAATCCTTTCTTCAATGAAGAACTATAGGTTAAAGAACAATAATTTATGCAGCATAACTGTTGATAATTTGAAGTATATAAATTTGAGATTATGCAGCAACCGCAAAAGACAATGTTTTAGGTAGAAAAACAAACCTACCATTTAAAAAGACAAACAACGAAAAATATGAAGAACCAACAGAACAATTAGCAACAAATAACAGCGAGTCACAACCAAAAGGAATACTAAAAAATAAACAAAACCCAAAAACAAACAGAAAAACCACATAACTACCAAATACGCTCTGAAAAAAATATTCTCAAAAAGCTTCGAATCAAAATAGGAATATCCATACAAACTTCTCAATATAAACAAAAATGTAGCTACAATATTAAAAAACAACAAAGAAATGTGAAAAATATCCGAGGATTAAAACGCTACTGTAGGATAACTGTTAATAATACCTATTTGAAATAATATTATTGAATGTTGAATGTGTATGACTGAATATTACGCAATGTATATTTGAATGTCAAAGGTGTGATAATATTATTATCAATATTATTACAGGGATAATACTATTATTATCTTGCGCAAGATACTTACAATATAATTATAGGAATGATATATAATTAAAAACGAAGTATGTATTCAAAACCACCTGGAAAATTGTGCGGTGTAAATCAGACAAAATGTATGCGAAGAGACCTTTGAAGAACCAAAAAAGCATCTTGTATTTCGTGACCTTTACAAAGGAATTAATTTTGGTCACAGATTCAAGTTTCAACATCATTGGAGCAGTTTTATCGCAGTTAGATGAAAATGGCAAAGAAAGAGAATGAAGAAACACGAATTTAAACTGAGGACAGGCCATAAGGCAATGACGTTTATGTTATACACCAAGAAACCAATCACGCCTCAATTTCAAATAAAAGTGATCTAAGTATTAAAATGGAATACCGTAAAGGTAAACGCATTATAATGCATATGCATTATCGAGAACTGAGTGCGATACGTGTATACAGTGTCAAACGATTGACGAGGAACCAAAATCAGGAAAACTAAAAACAAAGATTCTAGCACTCTTGCATCAAGAAAATTGTAAATTGTGGCAACAAGATTCTAAAAATATAGTAAATATCAAAAGAGATATACTAATCGTGGAAGAAACAAAATTTATAAAAAGTTATGACATCATTCATTCAAGTAAAAGTAAAATATGGATTCCAGGCGAAAGAAAATAGAATTTGTTTTGTACACCCATAAAATGTTGTGTCGTGCTGGGGTAAATAAAGTCCACGAATATATTTCTAGGAAATTTAACACGAGAAACAGACAAGAATCAAGAAATAAGAAGTCGGGTCGTTGTCCAAAAAGAAGAGCTATTACTAGACAAACAATAGAGAAACTAATTAAACCTACAGAAGTTTATTTGTTTGTATCAATTTTCATTGACTTTTGTGACCAAATGAAAACTGATAGAAGTGAAATTATAGACCAATTTAGTAAATATATTTCTTTATATGCACTTTCTGAACAAGATGAAAAGACAATTGAAAAATAGATTTTTAAATATTGAGCTCCAAGTAGTATTCATTGTGATAGAGGAAAAGGATTTGAGTCAGTTTTATTAAAAGCATTTGTAGCGAAACATGGTATTAATCTAGTATATTAAAGTCAGTATCATCATTCAGTTAATTGAAAAACTGAACGCAAATTTAGAACTATTCAAGATACCATACAGATTTCCTTAAAAGAAATAACGGTTACTAAATTTGCAACTAAATTCTGTCAATCTAAAACATAATGTACAAAGAAAATGGTATGGAGACAAAGGAAAAAGGAATTCTATAAATAAATTAATTATATATAATGCTCTATTTATAATGGATATTAGACAGTGCTCACAGTGCAATCTCAATCATCCAGGTACAAAAGTGGGGAAAATGAGAACTCAGATTTTGGCAATAACCGACAGTGGAGGCATACTAAAGTGGCAGAATTAGGGCGATGAAATCAAAAAGATTAAAAATACAATACAATTTCTTATATTTGCTATGTGACAATTTGATTAAATATGAAAATAAAATCTATTTTTCAAAAGGAAAGAGTAAACCTTTTATAGAAAAAATTCACGAGGAACTGTATTGAATAGACTAAAGAGTACTTTAGAAATATATTTTTTGTTCCGTTAGAAGATGAAATCACTAAAATTATGATAAATGCTCGTGAAATTTGTCAGAAAAGACATCAAAAACACTTGAAATAGTTCATAGATTTTCGTCAAATGAACCATTGATTTTTGATTAGTGGAAAAAGTATATTTTGGCCATGATTGATCAAGTACATCTGAGGATGAGTTGAATAACGATTAGAGAATTTTTTGTTAAAATTTTAAAATAGGAAGAAAAAAAAAGAAATCATAGTATAAGAGAAGAATGCTATTCAAAATATGGGAAGCTTGTTAAATTTACCCCTTGTTTGAACCTAAGTTTTAAGCTGAGCGCTGTTCAAATTTTTATGGAAATAACTATGAATAGCACCTCTTCTGAGAAGTTTGGTGAAGTTCGAGCAAATTTAAAATCAGTAAGTTCCATTTATGAAGAGGAAAGACTATAATCATTTTCACAGACTAACAAGTAAAGAATCACATTGATATTACAAAAATTTTATTTTAATTAAATTTGCTACAATAAAAACTTTGGCTAAATTTTTTGAAAAATTTTGTATATTATTACATAATTGTCATATACTGAAATTATTTTAATCAAATTATTATGAAATATTTAATAACTGGGTTTGAATGAATAATCTAAAAAATTGTA
This sequence comes from Schmidtea polychroa, assembly GCA_959609185.1. Lineage (NCBI taxonomy): Eukaryota > Metazoa > Platyhelminthes > Tricladida > Dugesiidae > Schmidtea > Schmidtea polychroa. The sequence continues at coordinate 173,233 of CAUHTR010000028.1, read as the reverse complement.
AAAGGTTCATAAAAAATATTGATAATTACTAAATTTTATAATGAATTTAAATCTTAAAGGAGACATTAAAATTATGCAAAGAAAGTTAATAAATAATTTTACTTATAGACTTATGAAAATACTTTAATTCAGCATTTCAATAATAAATACTGAAATAACCAAAAATAAAAGTCATTTTGTTTAAATCATTCACATACAAACTCATATTTCAAACACCGTGTATTTTAATATAAAGCATAAATTTAAGAAATGAGTTCACGACATTTTAACGAAGGAGAATCGAACCAAGAAGCTGTGATATCTCCTCGATCTGATATGAATCCAATGAATCAGCCTACATCTAGAGTAATAATATAAAATTAAATTTTTTACTATTCACGATTTTCTCTTAAATTTTTTGCATTTAGGACCTAAAATTTACTTCTTCGCCATTGGGCCAAAGACCTATAAAAAGGATAGTTAGTAGGTCAACATCTGAAACTGGAAGCTATGATAGCAGTTAGCTCTATTTTGATTTATTTTATGAAAATACAATTAATTTATTGATTAAAAAAATATTCCCTCAAATACTTATTTATAGTTATGTATAACGTTTGCTTTTTAGTTTCGTTCATATAATAATATTTTACCTCACTCGTTTATGATTGGATGACAGGACAGAAAATATTTTCTATTCCTAATGTTTTTAATATTTGATTTGAATTCCTTTAAATGATTACTAATGCAACGTGGGATACAATGTTTCTTCTCTTTGATTCATTGTTAAAATTTTATGGCTTTTACCAGACTTTTTCGACATAAATCTGAAGATTCGTTACTGAAAATCACTAATAAATGTAGCAATACTGTGAATTTCAAGGAAAGAAGATTAAAACGATTTTTCAATGACTGTTGCTTGTTTGCTGAGCAATCAAAAGACATTTATCTTGCCACAAAACAAATAAACAAGGAAAACCCTTCGGAAAATCATTGCAATGGAATTTATAGTTCAGTGGTTAATAATGATAATGAAAATATGTGTCAGACTTTTAAATCAAATTTTCATATAGAAATTGAACAGTTTCAATTCATAGATGCTATTTCCAGGCATTTTAATGGGGAAATTGATAAACGATGGTCAATTTCATCAAGCACTCGCAAAGATAGCAATAGTAGTACTCAAAATTGTAACTAATATTATTTTTTTAATTTTAAACATTTATCAAAATAATAAATTTAAAATGTATAAAAAATAGTTGATAAGCGATAATTTTAAAATCTTAAGCACTAAATTTAAAATTTTCGATTATTACAAAATTTTTCAGAAAATTCGGTATTATTAAAATTGCATTTGATCATTCTTGGGGAGATGGTGAACTCCATTTACTCTCATACCACCAGGCTACTGCTCAACATGATGTATGCCCTGCATTGCATGGGGTGTCTTTCGATTTAAATAATTATATACGTTCTATTTTCTTAAGCATGTTTTTATTTGTGCGCGAAATTTTTTTCAAGACAAATTTCTTTCATTTATGAAAAATATATTTGTGAACATAATTGTTGCTTTATGAATATTTTTGAGTCTTCCAGTTTTAGTAGCAAGTGGTGAAAAATCGTTTTCAAAATTAAAAATTATTTAAGATCAAGTATTTCACAAGAGCGACTTGTAGGGTTAATAATTTTAAAAATTGAAATCGATAATTGTGAAAAGATAGAGCCAAATTGATGAGTTTTAAGTTTGAAAAAAAGAAAAGTATAATTTTAGAAACGTAAAATATAAAATCTTTTTAACTTTTCTATACTTGTATATCATTTTAGGTTGAACTTGTAATTATTTTTTATTTTTATTAAATAAGAAATGTTGAATTCTTGTACGAGTATAAAAAACTTTTTGTCGCTTAAAATATATTTACTTATCTCCTACTATCTATTGTTTAGTCTGATTCATAATTTTATTGTAAATTAAAATTTTTATTCAAACAAAGGCCGGCAAAAAATACTTGCATAGGGCGTACAGAGCCCTAAAACCGACACTGCAAACCACATACACGTAAAGTTGCATAAACTGATATAAAGGTGATTGATAGTTATAGACATTGACCAAAAGACACAAGACCAAATAAATAAGCCTTTGAATTAGCCTTATTTATAGTCTGAATGCTTTGCGTTAAATAAAAATTTTCTTATTAGTTATCGACAATTTGAAATTTCAAATAATTACGACGAAATTATAAATGTTGTACAAATTTTACGTGATAACATTGTTCATTTTTAGTTTATTCGTTGAATAATATCGCTTTGAAACATTCATTATATTTTCAGAACAATGAGACTATATTGAATTTAATTATAAAAAGTATACTTTTAATTTGTGTTGATTTTATTTGAAATTACTGAAATGTCCGCGAATGAATATATTTATGTAGAGCGGAGCTCAATTATATATCAAAATTTTTGGTATTTTATGACTAAAAGGAATATTAATAAAATTTATAACAGTTGAACGTGGTTTCATTCTAAAATAAAATTTAAAAAGATGCAAATTTGCTAAATTTTATAATTTTTAAATTATTGTTATTCGTATTTTTATTATACCGCAAATTTTAAAGAATAAATTTAAACGACATTAAATTTTTCTTTTTATTGTGAATGAAAGATGTATTACAGGGCTTTATTTATAACAAATAATCAATAAAACTGTGAATCATTGAAGTGTAAATTATCATGTTTTGATATTCACAAATTTTCGGCACTACCTTTCCAAGTGAATTTTATTTATTTAAAAACATTTAAAACACAAGTATTCACTGCATTCTGCACATTAATTTTCGGATTCAATGACTATCAAAAACGCCTCACATATTACACGTTCCCAATAATAAGCTATATATATATAAAAGTTTGTTTGCTTTTACCCATAGAATTCCCCACCGTTGGACCTAAAGTGCAGAAATTTTGCATGTGACCCTCATTTGACTCGGGACAGGTCGTAGGCTATATTTTCCACCCTAACCCTATTCAGAGTCATCTTGATTTACTACAGTAGATACCCCCAGTAGATACGTATTAACATTTTTCAAATTTTTAAAGTGCTTTTATACTTAGTTTTAAATTTCATCTATACATTACACTACTGAAAATTGTATCAGAAGTCGGCTTCTCATCGTAAAATTTGGTCTCCAAAAGCAACTTCTGAGATTTTTTTAATTAAATTTTAATGTATTTTTTAAATTACTTTTATTAAATGAATGAATTGAAATAAATTTCTTTATTTTGAATCTGTTTACTATTTTTTAAATCATGCAACGCAGGGTACCCCAGNAAATTTCCATAATAGAAATGCCTGGTCTAATGGGGTTAAGAAAACGCGCTTTAACCGATCAACCGTTAACGGGAGCTAATATTATCGGCTGTACACATATAACTGCACAGACTGCTGTAAGATTTTTTATAATTACTCAAACGACTAATACGATATTCTTTTAATCATTTTGACATATTAAGGTTCTTATTGAAACATTAGTTTATCTCGGTGCACAAGTCCGATGGTGTGCATGCAATATTTATTCTACTCAGGTGAGATCATTTAATATATTATGTGATATCATTAGCATATTTTTAAGAATTAAATTATACCAAATACGTAAATAAATTAAATTCATTACTAGTTCAAAATCGAAATATTTCTTCTTGAGTTTCAATTATTATATTGCTTATTTATTATATGTTAAATATTAATGAATTCATAAATCATATATTTATAATTATGTAAACGTGAGAATGTGTAAATAAACAGTTGCGCATTTTGAGTAGTTGGATGAGAAATAATAGAAAATGAATATTGATTTAAAATTAAAAAAATTTGTTTTAACTTTTAAACGTGACTTCATTGTGAATTTTATGAGATTGATTTATATATAATTGCCAAAGAAAATAATATTGATTGTTTCCGGTAAAAAATGACACCCCCATTGAATGGTAATGTAGTTTAAAATTTCCTGTTTAATTTATTGTAAATTAAAACCTTTTTATTGGATGAATCAAATAAATTACATCATAAAGACTAAAATTTTCAAGTGAGTAATAACTTTTTACAAAAAAGTTTCTATTAATATCCAACTTGTCTCCGTTGATCAAAAATAACAGGATGTATATATAGTATTTTCATAATAAATTCGACTATTTTTAAAATTAATATATTTTTACAATATAATCAGTAAAGGATAAAGAAAAATAAATTAGATGAGGTATTTTATCAAAAACATGTTTTTTCAAAGATTTTTTCTTTTGGCCATCCATAAATGAGAGTATTACGGAATGTATTAATAAGGGCAAGACCTGTGCTAGTAGAATAATTGATCAAGGAAGAACAACGGAAATCCTATTGCCAATAACAGTGAACGGTTTTTAGAACAGATAGTAGTGGATATTGCATATATGGAAACAAAAGCAACCAAAAATTATATGATAGTGATAATAGATCGTTTTAGTAAATTGGTCAGTTTATCAGCAACAAGTACATAGGATGAATTAACGGTTTTGAATGTCATTCTGAACAATTGGATATATCGGTTTGGTAGTCTAGAAAGCATTCTTACAGATAGAGGAAGCATTTTTGAAGGATCAATATTTCGTGATTGTATGAAAAAATTTGGCATAAAACAAGAATTTAGTTCACCATACCAACATCAATCAAATGGTTTAGCTGAACGAATAATAAGAACAGTTCGGGACATGCTGGCAACATCATTGACAGATATTAGAACAGAAAATAATTGGTGCAAATTGTTACCAAAAATTGAATTTAGTTTGAATGCTACAATACAAAACTCTACAAATTTTTCACCTTTTGAAATTGTATATGGTCGGAAGATTAATGTATATTCTAGATTAGAACACATACAATAAAAAAGTAGAGAAGAAATTGTGGATAAAACAAAAACAAATTTAGAAAAAACAGCGACAACAATGAAAAATAGAGATTTAGACAAATGGGGTACTCGAGTATTCATGGTGGGAGAGAAAGTATTAGTTCGTTTGGAACCGCATAGACGAAAGAAGGAGGGAATTCAATATGAGGGACCTTACAAAATTTTAAATTCCTATCACTAAGACAAGTTGAATTGCAATTTCCAAACTCAATGAAATCAAGAAGAATTGAATGACTGAATAGCTGCAAAGAAAATGAAGAGGAAGAGAGTGATGTTCAATAATTAATATATAAAGATCGTTTTCTTGATTTAAATAAATCATTTGAAATATAGTTTAATTCTTATTTTGATTTGTGAAGAAATTGTAACTCTTCCAAATGATCTTCTTAGATGAAGATTAAAGACTGATTCGTCAATAAATATTTGTTTTAATGTTTCTGTTGGTGCATTTAATGTATAATTAGTGGCAAACTTCGCTTTAATAAGGTTTCGATTGTTTATCCTTGATTGTTGATCTTGGCAAATTACATTATGTAATATTGATACAACAACTCTCTTATTCCAAATTTCTCAAAGAATTTTATTTGGATATCTTTCAGTGTTATTGTTGTACATTGAGAAATCAGACTTTCAATGTACAACAAACCTTGATCATTGATTTTGTTATCAGGGCCTTTTTTTCTTGTAGGCTCATGCTATTGATTGTAATAAGGCCAGATTCTGGCTTTTTTTGTATTACGATGATGCATCTAACCGATCCTTCCTTTATTCGTAATTGAGCAGCAGCAGCCACAATTGTTAATCCGTCCTCAATGACTAAACTAATTAAATTATCTTTCTTTTCTTTAAAGATTTTTCTATAACTTGCCTGAGGCTTGTAGATGTACTTGAAATAATTGAGTCATTATTATTCATAAGGATTAAATTAAATTTTATAGTTAGAAAAGAGTTTAAATTGATTATGAAAATGCTATATATATATAACATTAGGTGTTACTACGCTAACCATTTTTTGAGGGGAAATAAAAGACATCGAAGAATATAAAAAATACCTTATAAAATTCATAGGTTTATAACATTACGAAATTAGCAGTGAAATAAAGGACGTATGGTCACCGTATAATCCATCAAAGATGAGGGGGAAAATTACAAATTTTAATTCAGTTCAAAAGCTTTTTAATTACAACAGTTTTAATTATTTTTTCAAATTTTCTTATAATCTAATATCGAGCGTTTTCAATAAAAGATTTCTCGTTGGCAGAATTCCTGTGTAAATATTTGTTTTTACTAATTAAAACAGAAATATTGATTTGATAAAAATGATATAATGAAAATGAAATTGTGAATCGAATGCTATAAAGGTTTTTGATATTAGAAAAAATTTATTCGTATCCGACAAACGTACTGATATACGCCATTAATTATGTAATTAAACACTGCTTATTTCCTCCTGAGGAATAATAAGTTATGTCTCCACAATAATCCTTTCAGATATCATTTGAAATCATTCAAATTTATAAAATATTAATTGTGAAGTGGATAATAAACCTTTATATTGTCGTAGAATGAAGTAGCTGCTGCGTTAGCAGAATCTAGTCATCCAATATTTGCGTGGAAAGGTGAATCTGAGGATGATTTTTGGTGGTGCATTGAAAGATGTATCAATGGTGTTAGTTGGACTCCAAATATGGTAATTTTTCTAATAGTAATGTTTATGTTAACGAAATACGATATTTAATTCGTAGTTATTATATGTTAATTTTACAACATGGTTTATTTATAATATGGGGCCTGATTTATAAATAGTTCAAATCTATAATATCAAAAATTTTCATAACATTTTAAATGAAAGATGCGGGTTTCGACACTAAAGCAAATGTGTTGAAAATATTAAATATGAGTACCTAATCTTGCAGTTTATAGACTAATATACACATTTCTAAAGACTAGAGACTTCATTAAAAGACGTTAGATAGTTTATGTATCTACTAGTTGGGATTAAGATCATTTTATAATAAGAACAAAGTTCTATTGTTAAGTTCATTAACAAAATCTTCTTCCGTCATTGATTTTATAGGAAGCGAGATCAGCGATTTCGACTTCAGGACCTTGTCCAATCTGGTCGAATAGAGAAATTTGTTGGATTTGCTCAGCTCGTTTGAATTCAGTAATTTATGATGCTCCATTAAACATGTTGGTAATAATTTGGTAATGGAAAACAGATTATTTTGTATTTACTTAATTTAATATTTATTTAGTTTAAATTATAAATAATAAATTCTTCTTATATTAATAATTTTTATAAAAAAACAATGGAAGTGTGACAAGTAAGCTTATATTTTCAATAAAGCAATTAAACAGGGAAATATGAATTGTTTAAAATACATACAAAATTTACAGATGTAACATGTTACTATAAATATCGAATGATGGAATTGACGGGATTTTAAAATTCTGTTGATGGGTCCAAGGATAAATAAAGACAATACGAACTTTCACTATGAAATATTATTTCCAACTGGAGCTGAATTTCTTATGAATGTATGATTATGCATGACTCACAATACTAGGCAAGAGTAAATTATTATGAAAAACAGAAGAAGTTTAAAATAACCAATCTATTATGGCTTGGTGTGTAATTTCTATCACTAAAGTGATATAGCATAAACATTGTTGCCTTATCGCAATCAGCGGAAAGAAAAATATTCTAACAATATAGTGATTTTTTTCATTTTGCAAATATATTTAGCAAGTAGCTGGATAGGCAGCATAAGGTCTATTAAACGGACATCTATCAATATTTTTTGTCATTGAAATTTAATGAGATGAGCAGGCTTGGTTTTTGTCGTAAATTAATTCCAATCTATGCTCGATTTTTGTTAAGCAAACTCTTAACTCATCGTCCAACATTAAAAATCTCTTTCGATTTGTTGCAAAATTTGAGGAAATAAACTTATTTTTATCAAATGTTACTCGACAAATTTTGAAATAATTTTTTATTAGTCAAATAAAAAAGGGTCGAATAAAAAACTTCATAGCGGCACATAGTCTCTTGTGTACTCCTAGTCTAGAATAAAAATTTGTAATGAAATGAAATTTCAGAGACTCACAAGTCTTGCATAGACTTAAAATGTATTGTTTTAAGAATTCTTATGTCACGAATGACATTTTAAATAACCTTTTAAACTTTTCATATGTAATGAATATTTTTCTAATTGTTAAAATTTTGATTACTTGATGAACACAACAGATCACTAGTTAGGAATTATGGTTTTAAAATACATAAATAATATAATAGAATTAAGGTTTTCTTATCATTCAGATTCTTGACGATGGTGGTGATTTAACATTTTTTGTACAAAAAAATTATTCCCAGATATTTAAAAACGTAAGAGGCATTGTCGAAGAATCAGTTACTGGAGTTCACAGATTATATCAATATTCCAAAAACGGTTTACTGGCTTCTCCGGCAATGAATGTGAATGATAGCATTACGAAGACTAAATTCGATAATTTTTACCTTTGTAAAGAATCTATTATAGATGCGTAAGTCTCAATGAATTACGTAATTACTTTTGTTATATAATTTTTTTCTAAATTTACATTTGTTATTTTTATCACTTAATAGGTTGTTAATCAATTTTATTCCTAACATTACGAAAATTAAAAATTATACAATTAGAATAATTTGGAAATTAGGATTAAAATGATGTAAAATTCAAAAACGCGATTTCTTTAATATGTTAGTTTCAAGTTACACTTGTGTAAAAAATTAAATGTTGCGAGTAATTTATTCTAAACAGTTATATGTGATACGGAATATAAAATTTTAAGTTATCACCTAACTATTTATTTATTTTATTAACAAAATGAAATCAGTGTGTGGAAAATGAGTACGATGAAAAAATATAAGAATACGGAGCCTTATTTTTTATTATTACATTATTTTTAAAGAAAATTAGGAATTTCCACAATTTACAAATGAGTGCATTTTATTGTTTGATATAAGTTAAAAAGTTTGATTTAGTTAAAAATAAGTTAATTTAATAATCTAAAAAAGTTAATAGATGTTTCAATTTGTGTTCATTTCGAATGGTTATTTCTTCTTTGCGGTCATTTCCCAGTTTATAGTAATAAATTTGATAAGGCCATCAAAATATATTGTAAATATCATTTTTCTATAATGTACAATTTTACGATTTATGGGTTTTATCTATTATTTTTCTATTTTATGAAAATAAAATATAGTTGTTGCATTTCAAAATGTACTCGAATATAAAATTTCAATTCTCTGATACTAATGGGAAATGTCTCACATCATGTTCAGTGTTAATACTATATATTGCAGAATTTTGAAGTCTTGAAATCCTACTAATTGTAAATGTATAAATAGTATTTATTTAAGAATATTCAATAGTGAATAAGTTAATACAAACATTGTTTCAGATTGTTGGCTATCATGACAGACCTTAATGTGCAAATAAGTTTAAAAACCCAAACCTTTTGTAAATAATTCATTTAATCAAATCTATTTGTTTAGTCTTGTCTTTGATTACAAGAAAAAGTCAAAGAATAAGGGTCACGAGTTATATGTTAAGTGGAAAATGAATCGGGAATTTTTAATGTCAATAAATTAATAAAAATAAAGAAAAAAACAAATTTCTTTGACCGTTTTGAAGAACACATATAGCTGAATTGGGCCCTACTAGTAAAAATATTTAAAGATTATTTATTTTCTTGTTATGAAGTAAATTTTTTTAATAAATACATCACTGGCGAAATTCTTAATTTAATTTTATTTTAAAATGAATTAACTTTTCTAGGAATAAGAATTTTCGATAGTGAAATTTCGAATTTTTATAGACATTATTTCGAGTTTAAAAAGAAACAATATTTATATTGACCAAACAAGGTTATCTTACTAGAAATGCAAATCAAACTCTGAAAGATGAATATATCTGAGTTCTACATACTTAATAAAAGCCACGAACTTTTATTTTTGCATTTTTTGTTTACTTAAAATTTTGCCATTTTATTAAGTTATTTATTTAAAATATATAAATAGAATAATGTATTAAAGAAAAACAAATTATTTAATGAATTTGACATAAATTTAGTGATGTATTTTTAAGGGTTCATTATTTGTTAAATTTATGAAAACAAAATAAGCAATTTTTTGTATCTTCAATTTCTAAAAATTATATATTCTCTAATTTAGGAAAAGATTATTAGTAATTATTAGTATATTCCATGTATACTATATATCCTAATGTATTTACAAATTAATAATTAATCTAAAATTAATAATACCTTTTCTTTTTCCTTGAGCTTATGTTATTATGATATAATTAGGATATAAATATCATTTTTATCATTAAAAATTTTTTTTCATCATTTAAAAATCTTGAAATGAATAATTAATTTACGAAATTGGAGCTTGCATGACGGATAAAAGCAAATTATAAACATAAAATATTTTTATTAACAATTTGAGATATCAGGAACATTTAAATTTTCACCATTGGTCAAAATTTTAGTGAACATTTAATTTGTTAATAAAATTTTTTCTAGTTAGAATAATATTTTTTCTTGTAATCAGTGTTGCTAAATATTTTCATTCGTATTAAAAGTTATTATTCAACTGACTAAAACTTCATTTTATTCAAGTAATTCGTTTCATATTTCGAATGTCTCGACTATACTCTAATTATAACATGATTATATAAGATAAACAAATTTCACACTTAAAAATTTGTCTTTCAACTTGCAACGTATAACGAATGCATATGAAGCCGTATTGTGTCTTGGATATGAAACGAAATGTAATAATTAAGAAAATAGAAGATTAGAATGTTTATGGATATCTTTAATCTAGAAAAATATAATTTCTAATAATAGCCATTGTTTTTATTAAAAAACTTGACTATGAATCAGTAAAGATATCGATGTTTTTTTTTATATTCACGAATTTTCGGAACTGCCTTTTTCAAGTGATTTTGATCAAAGTTTTTAATAAATACAAAGTCAATTGAAAAGAAATCAGTGGTGAAAATTGAAAAATACAATTTTATATACTATTTTATTAGAATTTTTATTTTTCTAGATTAAAGATATTCATTTATAATTTTTAATTTCCAATATTTTTCCATAATGATTTATTAGTTAATATATAACAATGAAAGTATGTGTGTTTGTATGTCCGAATATATAAACTTTAAATTATGGGTAAAAGGTAGACAAATATATTCAATTTTTCAAGTTAAGAAAGCAGAAGACAGAATGAACTACTAATTCGTTCTATTTTCTATACTAATGAGATAAAAATGTCAAAATTTTTATCCTAAAAAATAACATGAAAATTCGTTTTTAGACGATTTTAGAACTTTTTTTCATTTTCTCTTTATTATTTCATTCTCCTGTGTATGGTATATCTTAATAGTAATGATATGGTTGCATGAGGATATTGTAATGCTGAATAGAATGAAGTAAGGTGGGATTGTGATTTTGTGATTTTTATACAGAAATGAAGAAAATATAGAAATGTTCATGTAATAATCTTTAGGCTGTTTGGAATATTTTTTTTATTTTCCAAATAGCCCTGGGGAGCGAAGCTAGTAATTAATATTTACTCGTTAAAGAAAAGGATTTTATAATAAACAAGTACTTCAGTTTCACCTTTAAAATATTGATTATTACATATGAACTTCTATTGTAAGTCTATTATTTCGCTTTAATTCAATTAATTTTCAAAATAATATCTTAAATCTTTTAGACTTAAAAGATCTACTGATATAATGATTGGTGGTAAAAGCGTTCTTGTATGTGGTTATGGCGAAGTTGGTAAAGGTTGTTGTCAAGCTTTAAAGGGACTAGGAGCTTTTATATGTGTTACAGAAATCGACCCAATCTGTGCCTTACAAGCATGGTTAATAAATTTTTTTAAACTTTACTTTTTAAATTCATTTATTAGCATGGACGGATTTCGGGTTGTTAAAATAGATGAAGTTATTCGTTCTGTTGATTTAGTAATTACATGCACTGGAAATAGATCTGTTTTACAAAGATCTCACATGGATAAAATGAAAAATGGCTGTGTTGTTTGTAACATGGGACATTCCAACACTGAAATCGACGTGGTGAATTTTTATAATTATAATTATAAAATATCTAAATTTTTATTAATAAATAATCAAAGAAAGTTTCGCTTTTATAATTAATGTTTTGTAATTCATTTAAAACATTCTATCTGTATACCTTCGTAAATTTTAAATTTCGATCATAGTACAAATAAAAGTTATATTAATTTAAAATATGTTATTGTAATATGAACTCGAATTTAATTATATTTATCATAAAATCCACATTAGATGCTATATCAGAAATATTTTTCCAAAGAAAATCTTTGTCCGCGTGTAAGCAACATTATCGTGTAAACCATATGTTTGCTATAAAATAGTTACAAATGAGTATAAAAGTGATCTTTTTATTACATATATATTTGAGAAATATCGGTATGTTACTATTATTTTCGGTAAATTCAAAAATCTTAATTGTAGTATTAGTTAGTAGTAATTGTTTGCTATCTTGAAGTATTTTTAAATGAAATTTTGTAAACTGATTTACTTTAAAATATCCTTTAACAAATTCGATACAAAATCAGTAATCGAATTGTAAGTTAATTATTAATGAAATATTACAAATAATCAAATAAATATTATTTTTATTTAAAATTTAATTTATCTAATTATTAATTTTGAAATCGATTAGTATATATATTGAATCGGTAAATTAATTTATCAATATTAAATTTTGAAAAAAGTTCTATTGTTCTATGTTAGGGTATTTTGCGCAATCAAAACTTTGATTTTTAAATTTTAAAACGTCTTTTTTCTAATATAGAATGTGCAAAATTTTGTTTTGTCCTAGAATTATATTTGTTTTAATTTATGAAAAAATATAGAGTTTATTTCAATTTATTGACAAACACTTATTTTTATAAACTTTTATGGTTTTATGCTTAAAATTTCTTACCAAAATTTCAACAATTGCTACAACACAAATTTATGTTATCTTACTCAATTTTAGACTTGCAATTTTTTATGCATTATATATTTGCTTCTAATCAGACCACAGTAGACTTTTATCAGTTTTAGTTGTGTATTCAATAATCCGATTTTTGTCTAATTTATTAACCCTTAATTGCATGATTTATTTATTTATTTGGATTAAAATAGAATAAAGTTCCTTTGACTGAATATATTATTATAAAAATAATTTAAAATAATCTAATAAATCTGTTAAACAGCTTTGTAGCTCACAACCAACACTATGAAATGGCTAGTTCTTATTTATTTTAGACGATCTAAAGTTGAAAATCTGGTATGTTGCAAATTTGCTACACAATGTAATTAAGGGTTAAGTATGAAAGACTCATTGATTTGATTAAAATTTTAATTAAAAGTGGTCAAGGAAAAGCAACGTATGTTTTTGAAAAGTTTATCTTTAAATTGAAATGTTATTTTGAGTAAATAACCCATTAACGGTACTGTTCCATAAAGGAGAGTAAAGTTTGTAAGAGTCGATTAAGTTGAATGTATTCTGACTTTGATGCTTATGGATTCCTGAAACTGAACTGATAATGTTGGGTCAACTACTTCCGGAAATGATCGACCAGCTTATAATGAATGTTGACAGTCGACTGTCTGCTGGAATTTCTGATGTCAAGCCTCCGCTAAATTATTGGTATGGGGCAGATTGTCGTTTACACGATTGTGCATGTTCCAATGGCCAAGCCCAAGCCTTGAATTTGCTCGATTCTGCCTCAACAGTTTATTAATAAGTTCGACAAAATAAAAAAAACCTACGTGCTACGCTGTTGTCACATTTAAGCTGCGCGCTTATGTCGGGTTACCGAAAACGATTGCTTACAACAATGTCATTGATTAAATTTGTATATGACAAGTTAATTGGGTAATTTTAGAATTACACTTAATCTATCGCCTCCTAGTTTATCTCTGTATTCACATAAGTCGCGCTTATGTCGGGTCACCAAATTTTTGATATATCTTTACACACTTGTACTTGGTCACCTGCCGTAAAATGAAGATTTCAATAATTTCTTTTTACCTTCTCCAATTTAATGTAGATATTTTACTAACATACTGGCGGTCTGATAATAACTCTCGAATCAATTTGTTTAGATTGAATCCTACCGTCTCATTTAGGAGATCATGTTTCCAATACTATATTAACTGAAACTTTTCAAATTTGTCAGTTAAAATTTAAAACATTCGCTAAGCTACTTTTTATTAAGAGCATATTCTCTTCGTCGACTCAACGAGAGTTTTAAAACTACTATAAGTTCATATTCAACAGTAAATTTGTCAAATTTCGTTCAAAATTTTGGAAATATTTAAATAGTTAATGGTTAAATTAAAATAGCAAATTTGCCAATAATTTTCTATGAATAATTTCCTTATATGGACCCTTTTTATGTTTCAGCCTAATGTTCACTTAACATACCTGATATAAACCTAATATACGTGTTTATTTTTGGAAATTTATATGCATTCATATAATATATATATATATATATATGGTTTCTTAGTTCTCTCTTCAAACTCCAGATTTAACTTGGGAACGAGTTAGATCTCATGTAGATCACATTATTTGGCCCGATAAAAAGCGAATAATTTTAATTGCGGAAGTGAATATTTTTAATTTGGCTTAAAATATAGTAAAAATTCCATTTTAGGGACGTTTAGCGAATTTGAGTTGCTCAAGTGTTCCATCTATTGTAGTTTCCGTAACAGCTTCTACTCAAGTAAAAAGTGCGATATTATTAATTATATTTCCACTTTTATTTAGGCCTTAGCGCTCATTGAATTGTTTAATAAACCGAAAGGTCGCTATAATAATGATGTATATCTTCTTCCGAAAAAAATGGGTGAGAATTTTAAATAATTTTGTTTCAAAATTTATGAAGATTCGTTTTCACTATCAATTCTTAATGGTGTACCGGAAATTTTGATAAATATAGAATTTATTGATCTGAAGGAATGTTCTGGTTCATTTCAGGGGTCAGAGTGTTTTGTAATAAGTCTTTTACGCTGATTTCAAAAATGCAATTCATTTTTCTTAATTGGAATTATTTTTAAATCTGATGGATAATCTTTAAGACTTACTCAAATACAAAGAAATATAGATATGAAAAATGAGAAGAGTATCTCAGGTGTTTTAATTTCCTTTGCTCAAACCAATGCGAAAATGTCAAACTTATGTATTTTAATTACTTTGTACCCGTTGCGCTATGCTATCGATTGAATTTGCAGAAGCTCTTGAGTACTTCACATATCCGATAGAATTTCAGTTTTTTAATTAGTTTCTAAGTCTACATCAGTAAAACTGTTAAACAAAAGAGTGCCTAAAATGCTGATTTTGCAATCTGTTTTTATAGTTATTTTTTTAGATCCTTTGCCCAATCAGAATTAGTTTACACATAATTTTCAAAATTATAAATTACTAAGTTTGGTGATATTTGTTTTTAAATTTATTTTTTTAATTGTGTTTTTATTCGGTATTCGTTTGAAACTATTTTCATTAATTATTTATACAATAGCCTATACCGTGAATGGGCAAACTTTTTCTACGGAGCGCCGGACATCACATTTTACTATAAAAATTGGAAAAGTTCTTAATTTGATAATAAGATTTTCCTATTAATAGTTATTTAAAAACATTTATTATTACTGATCATAATAATTATGAAACAGAAGGAACTTTATTTACATACAATCTGAACACAGAGTACAATCACAATCAGTGAGACGCGTGTCTACTCATAAATTTGGATAATTATTTTGAACTGTGGAACTAGTTTTGATTTGCAACGCTGCTTTCGAATTGCAGTCAGTCACCATCGATCTATTCTTTGACTTATTTATTTTCAGATACGAAAAAGCTTGCTGACAGATGTATGTAGACCCAAATAGTGACAAAAATTTAACAGGAACATTTTTCAGTGTGGAAATGTTGCTACTGGCAAAGATCCATAAAACTCCAACTATAGATCCTACGGGGCCTAAATCTGCTTCTGCGCTAGATGGCTGAAATATTGAAGAGTGGTTCCCAGCCTCTTGAAGTCTTTGAACCTTATTTCAAATTTCACAAGCAAATCATCCAATTGATCCTTGTACATGTCGGTCATTTTACAAGAAATAGTCATCACTTTCAACAAAGGGAAATGTCAGGGAGTTTTGCCTCAAATGATTTAACATGCACATACATTTAATGTGCAAACAACCTATTGCCCTGAAGTTTAACTTTCAGTTCATTCAACTTTTCTATAATATCTAATGGTAAACATGAAGCCTGGCTGCTACTCTTCATTAACAATGTTAACAACAAGATCACAATGAATAGTCTTCGTTTCCAGGAACATAACTATTTCTTCTTTCTCAATATCCTGCCAAAGCTCAACTTTCCGAATTTTCTAGCAGTGCCTTATACTGCATGTTATTAAGCGCCCGTCCTTTGACATTTATGACATTGAAAAGAGGGTCAATAACATGATTTATATTCAGCGGATCCTTACAGATTTTCCTGTTGAATAACAAAATGTGTAGGTATCAGTGTATGGTCAGGATATTCCTTTTTTAATTTTAATATTCATTAACTTCCCCATACCCACAGTTTTTTAGTCAAAGCATTCTATCCATCTGTAGTTATACTTGCCATCTTGTTTCAAACCAATCTATTTTTTTCAACACTGATCTCAGCAGCAATAAATAAATCCCTACCTGTAGTGGTATCTTTGAGTGATTCAAGATTAAGTAGCTCTATGGTAAGCTGGAAACGAGTGTTTATTCCACGTGTTCAAGCTGTTTTGCTCCCAACGTTAGTGAAATAATATTTAGCAGTCCATTCGTCAATAAAATACGACATTCGTTCTCAATATTACTTTTTTAGTGGCGTATGTGGCTAAATGAACGTAAAAGTCAAAAATGGAAAATTCGTTAATAAAAAATTAAATAAATTAGAAAATGACCATAAACCTGAAAGGACAATGAATCAAATAATCAAGGAAGAGGATGATTGAGGACAAGACAAGGATGCAGATATTCAGTTTATAATTAATTTGGAGAAAGGTTATTATTTAATTGAAGGAAATCCGAGTAATTTAAAGAATTAAAAGAATTGTTGGCTCTTAAAACACATAGATATACCGGGATTATAAATCTTTATTGGTGATACCAAGAACGGAAAGAGATTCCATCATTAGGCAGTTTCATTTCTGTTTAGGGCATACAGATATTGAAAAGACAATTGGAACCATTAAAAATGAATTTTATTAACCAGCCATGGATAAAGAGATATGAGAAGTTTTTGTAACCTATGCGGAAAGTTTGCATAATACTAACTTAAACGGACGAGTTAAAACACATTTACAAAACATTCTGGGTGAAAGACCTTTCCAGATTATTGGAATTGATAACAACGGGGGTTACAGATATACAGTTGGAATAATCGATTATTTCTCGAAGTATATGGCAACGACAGAATCACCGAAGGTTGCACAGGAACTATGGGGAAACTGGATATCAAAATTCGGTGTACCCGAGAGAGAATACATTCATCGAATATCGTAAAATACTGGGTATTCAAAAAGCCTTCATTTCACCATATCATCCTCAGAGTGATGGTCTGGTGGAAAGATTGTTTGGAACGGCTAAAAGTATGATAGGCGCGGTGTTTGAAGAAAGGAAGATGAAGGATTGGAGCATGATTCTACCAACCATAGAATTCGGGCTAAGAACCGCTAAGCAGAAAACCACAAAGTATTGCCCATACGAGATTGTATTCGGAAAGAAAGCAAGACTTTCAATCGAACCGATACGAGTACTAAGGGAGAAAGTTACAAATTATGATGACTATGTAGAACAACTACAGACAGCTATATAGACAATTCAAGAGAAAGTTAGACGAATTACTGAAGAATGTATGAAGAAAACTGCAGAAAGATATAATTTAAATAGATGGAATAAGGAAGTACGGATCGGAGACCTAGTGATGGTTAGAAACGAAGATAGAAAAGGTTTTGAAAGGAAATTCGTAGGGCCATTTATTATTCAGGAAATAATAAACAAATGGGCATTTATATTATGTAGTGATAAATTAAGGAAGACAATAAGAAGAAACTTCAATCAAATTAAAGTAATCAGGGACATAGGTACGAAGTTCGAGATGGAGAGTACTACAAAGAAAACCAAATATTTGGTCAAGAAAATCGAGCGTAAAAAGCAAAAGATAGAAAAATTTATCCAAAGAGAGACAAGAAATCCAAGCCCGTGATACCGTTTCGATTGTCGGCGAAGGGGATATTATATAGATTAAATTAATATTTGTTTCATATAATTTAAAAGTTTTTATTGTAAAGAATTTAAAATTGACATAATTTAAAATTGTTTCAATTTATTGGAATTTATATTTAAAAGTATTGCTGGTGTTCTAAAAAAATAATAGAATTTCTATATATAATTGTTTAAAAGCATTATCCCAAAGGCGGTGTTTGTTTTTAAGTTTCAAGATGGTATTACCAATTCAATTTTAGCTACTTTATACATTCAAGTTGCATTATAATTATTAATTTAACATAAATCAAACGTGAAAGAATCACTTATACTCCTTTGTTATATTTGTGAAAAGGTTATTTTACTGGCTCTGCAATCAAAAATAACTGACTTTGACAGTTATTATGCTTACTTTGGAATTAAGTTTGGTTTTCTCATGTTTTCCATTAAAAACACATTGAAAATTTGTCGCAGTTTGAAGAAAGTTTGAAATTTGATCTTTTTGTCTTAGTGGTATTGGAAGCGTCAGTTGTTACCAGACGTTTCTCGTCCTTTCATTCGATTAGATTAATAAATTGGTCTCTGAAACGGTCCTATAATAGAACAAATCAATTTGCAGCCAGGCAGATTACCTTGTTAATAATTTGATCGACCTTATAGTATTCACTTATCATAAAATACATTTCATTGGTGCTGATTCTATAAAATTATAACAATCATCTGTATCAAAATAATCAGTATTGCTCTAGTCATCATTTGATGTTTGAAATTATATTATAACAGGGTTCTTCTAACCTAGATTTCTACATTGGGTTCCTTTAAATTTTTAAAGAGTTCCCAGAACATTCTATTCATGAAAATATATAATTTTGAGTACATCTAATATTGATCGATTTTTTAAAATTATTTGGCTTGATGATTCTTGATAAATAAAAGTAGATGTAAAATGAATGTTTAAAATGTTTCACGAAGATCAGGCATCGGTTGATTTTTCTATTTTACCGAAAACATTTCGAATTAGCCGTTAATCTATTGTTAAATTTGGCAGTAAGTCCTCGTCTATTTTAACCTCAGAGATGATTTTCTTTTTCCTTTCAAATGATTTGAAAGTATTTCGAAAATCGTTTCACGTGTTATAATAGCATTTTTTGTGAAGTTAGTACTCTACTTGTTTCTTTTGATGCACCATAGATATTCTGGCCCGCTCTAAAATTGATAATAAATCATTACATTTTATTGTAGTAAAATATTTATTTTAATCAATTTCTAGATGAATATGTAGCTAGTCTTCATTTGAGTTTATTCAACGCTCGTTTAACGGAATTGACAGATGAACAAGCTCGCTATCTCGGTCTAAATAAATCTGGTCCTTTCAAACCCAATTATTATCGATATTAGAAATCACAAAAAGAATTTAATATTTCATCTAGCAGTTATAACAGCACATATTACTATTAATTCTCAATAGTATACTGATTATTAGTTGCCTGTTTGTCAGTGTTTGTTTTCCATCTATTTAATATTTATGAATTATCATTGTTTACTGTTTTTACTGAAATTACTTGTGACTAAAACTTTTGTAAATTGTATTCTTTCCATAAAAATTAATGATGAAGTGTATGTTTGGTTTTTATCGTAATTTCTAATATAAATACTTTTTAAAATTCTCATTTAACTATTAACAATGTAGGGATATTTAAATGTTTGTCGATGGAACTAAATCTCCCTTCAACTCCTAGTGTTTATCAATCAAAAAAATAAAAATCAAATCCCAACAAAGTATTTATTTCAAAATTAATCAGATTAATTATTATAACATTACACGAATTGGGTAGGTGCCCGGTGAACATCATCCTAAAATTAAAACACAATCTTGATTTTTCTTTTCTCTAAATTTCTCTTCGGGCAACTGGCGTTTTCTGTTAGTTGCTCTCTGTTAATATAGCTTTTTTCATCAACCTTTTTCTCGTCTTATTATTCTTATTCCTCGCAACCCATTCATATGACAATTAGTTGGGTATATTGAGAAATTTATCCCCGATTATCTTAACTCCTGGTAACCACTGATCCGACATTTAGCTGAGTATCCCTTGATCAATGGCTTGCGTTGAAACTTAATTTGTTTTTGACCTCCTGATCCTTCTATTGGTCTTTAATAAGCTTAAGATTATTTTCAATATTTTATTTGTTATCGATTACAACTTCCCCGCGAAAAATATTGATTTTCACTTTCCAAATTTTAATTTATTTTATGATTCGTTAATTTTTTTTATATTTTATTTCATATTTTATTCCAACAATAATTTTAAAAATACTCGAAGCAGTTGCAATAAAGTCTAGAAAAAGTATAATTTTAGGATGTGCTTGAATGTAGTAAAGTTCTCAGCCTTTTTTAGCCTGCGGCACCACCTGAAAAGACTTGACAATTTTATGGCATACTTTGATAAGTTTGTATTTAAAAATTTTTAACATTCTGTAAACGTTCAAAATGATATCAAAAAGATTTTATATTTAGAAATTCGTTATTTTAAATTTTCCTTAAAATCTCTAACAATGTTAAATATCTTCTAAATTTCTCGCGGCACACATGTTGGTAATCATTTATCCTAATACTTTCATTGTTAAAAGAAAGGGTGATATATTAGTTGACTATTATTGTATTTATATCATTCGAAAGAGTATTTTAATTTTGTAAATAACTATTTGTCCATTGGGTAATTTTTTTATTTTAATGATGTACATTTGACCGATTCTGTGCAATGAAAATTAATAATGAAAATCTTTTATTTACACTCTTGAAGTCTTTGAATTTATTCATTTAATAATGTTTTGAATAACGATATCTAAAATAAAAATCTCAAAGAGTTTGAACTCGATTTTTTCTTGAAAACAGCATCTTTCTTCCTAATACCATTTTAAGTTGATATATATTTGTCAAGGTGAACGTCAAAGGATTCACTTCAATATTTTGTTATTCAAACGAATAGCAGAGTGCTAAAGATGAGGGAGAGGAAGATGACTTAGATGAATCGTTCTATTTAGAATCCAATGCCCAGAAAGATCTGGATCTAGACATATAAAAATTAAAAGCGGTTTATTTTATCAATTAACCGTTTACCGGTAAAGCAAAATCGCGGTAATTTTAATTCAAGATTTTCAACTATGGAACAGATTTAAAATAAAAAGTTTAATTCAATAATGAAACAAAAAAAACGTTTTACAAAATTGTTTGTTATGTCGAAATCCACATCTTTCTGGGCATTGAAATACGTACGCATTAATTTCTGACTTTCTCCAATCAAATAACTAAAATCTAACACAAAACAGCTTTATTCAAACTTTACCACAATTACAAATAATCACTAGATTTGCACTTTTCTTTTGTTAATATTTGTAATCGCAAGGTAGGTTGTCCAAATTTATCATCTTTTCTAATACAATAATTTATAATTCTCTCTTGCTTTACTTGAATTCTTTTCTTTCTTTAGTTCTGGTCGATTTTAGTAAACACCCGCTGATACCGTTTTCTTTGATCAACTAGCGACTTGTCTATCTTCAGTTTTTCTTTTGTGCCTTTATACATTACCCCAACAATTATATCGCTTAGACTGGTTACAATTACAATTTTAGTACGTATGAATTCTGTCAATAAAAAAGCTCTTTCAGACTCAAGTCTTGATATCCTCTTCTAATGATCCCTCTTGAGGTAAAGATGAAACTATTATTAGCAATAGGCGGGGCAAAATCGATTACAAGAAAGTCAAATGGACTTGTACCTAATTTATAGTTAAGCAGAATGAAGTTACACTAGGCACTGTACCGTAAATTTAAAATACTTGTGATCCGAAGTCATTAAAAGTGAATATGCGCTAAGATTGATTAAGAAAAGATAAATTTTTAGATTCTTATAAACTTAATCAACGGCAGTTTACTTCATTACTCTCAGAAATTGAAATGAATATAAAGGTTTTTTTATAATATGAAAGTTTGATGGATCTACTGTTATAAAATTTTGGAACGATTTTGGGAATTTCACTTAACACCCAAATTTTTTTGAAATTAAAGGAAAGTTTGTTACAAAAATTAAATAACATAAACTTAAAATTTCAGCTAGACCCTGTTATCATATTTGTATACGACAACATTAATGAATTTAAGTTAAAACAAAAAAATCGAAAAAACGTTTGGGGAGGGGGTTGAAAAAATATGATTTATATAAAAACTTCAAAATCAATAATTACCTAACTAATTAAAGAAAATCTGAATTGAAAAAGCAACAAAAAGTCAATAAAGCGAATTTTGGAAAGGCATTATCATGATAGCATAGTTTAAAGTAGTAAATGCAGTAATGATTCGGCAATGGTAAAACGCAAATTAAGTCAAAAATAATATCTACTATTTTGATTATTTCTGATGTCAAATGCTAGCAAGTAAGATTGAAGTCACCAATCAAAATAATACAAGAAGAATAAAAAAGTTGAATGAAACTTTAAAATTCGGCATTTTGTTTTAGACTGGGAAAAGTAAACAACAATAGGTTTATGTGAATTATAAAATCAATTCAAAGCCATTTAGAAACGAGAAAAATAATATAATGGATGAGGCTATATCATGAGGAAATTCAATTACCTAAAAATGGTGATTACAGTTCACAATGAAGTTTTCAAACAGTCATAGTGTGCATTTCTTGTTGGTTGTGATTAGTGATAAATTTTTGTAAAATTACTGTAATTTTTAAAATATTGTTTTCTATTTTTGTAAATTTATTCCGAAACGGCAATTGAAAACTCTAGGGTTCCTTTTATTGAATATAGGTAAAAGACAGGTTTTTACTCACTATTTTTTTGTGATTATTTAGCCTACTTCCTGCAACTTCTTTTAAAACGAATTTAAGAGCCCCTCTTTGTGTATAAATTCTACATCACTGCTCTACTAGGTATATTGAAATCAGTAACATTTAATAAAATAATTTATGCATTATTTTCTATCATCTCTATTTAAAATTTAATGAATCGTGCTGTCATGATCGAAACATAGGTCAAGAATTAGTAAGGACAAAAGTCTTCAAAATATATTAAAGTTCATAAACATATATTATATTTGAGGACCTTGTCACACATTATCCAATTATTTCATCATCTTTTATCTTAGCTACGTCTGTGATTACCTGACCCCACGAGAATTCTTTTGTACAATACGTAATTTGATAGTAAAACGAAATGGTATTCATTAAATTTTCTTTCTCAGATATACAAGATAAAAACCGTATTTTCACCGGATTCCTTTTATGGGAATTTTTGAATAAATTTTTATGAATATTCATTTTTATTTCAAAAATTTTGTTACAAATTTTTCATTTCTTAATTGTTTCGTTTTGAAAAACTCAAATTTTATTAAATTACTTTTAAAAATTAGCAAATTTAAATCTTTTAAAATCCTAAAGCTAAAATTTATTAAAGTTAGAAAAAACTATTACATACATTTATAATTTAATATTTATAAAAAATCTAAATTTTATTATTTGATATTTGCAAGTAATACATGACAAAAACATTTAATTTATTGGTTCTAAAGGATTACAGTTCTTATCATTGAATAATTTTTAATTAAATAATTAAATTGCTCACAGTTCTTAGATATTATTAAAATGTATTTATTTCGTTTACTTATGACTTTTTCAGCATACATAAATTTTAAAGATTTAGTCAATTGAAACATGTTGATATACAGCATATCATAATTTCTCAATACAAATAAATAAAAAATTAAATATTTGTGTCAGAAAATTTCGAAAAATTACAATAGCGATTATTGTGTGTAAAGTTTGCTTTAATTTCATAATAGCACATGAACTTATATACTGTATTTAAACGAATCGTTTTAATCTTAATTACATATAACAAATTTAAATTTAGGAAGTGAGTCACTTTTTCAAAATGTCTAAAACAGTAAATTGATTTATTATTATTAATTATAATTTATTTTAATTTTTATAATAGATTGCAATTAAAGTTACAACAATCGACTCTGAACTAGAATTCTCAGTTGCCTCAAATACTACTGGTAAACAACTGTTTGATCAAGTTAGTCTATTTTTAAATTGCCAGTCTTTACTATTGTTATTATTAGGTTGTGAGAACATTGAATATTCGCGAAATTTGGTGGTTTGGTTTAAAATATATTGATTCAAAAGGATTAACTTCATGGTTGAAATTGAATCGCAAAGTTACATCTCAAGATGTTGGAAAAGTATATCCACTTAAACTTCAATTTTGTGTGAAATACTACCCTGAAGACGTGGGAGTAGAACTCATACAGGAAGCAACTCAACGTTTATTTTACCTCCAAGTTCGTCAAGATATATTAAATGGTGATATTTATTGTCCACCCGAAACCTGTGTTCTTTTGGCGTCATATGCTTGTCAATGCAAATATTTAGATTTCGATGATTCACTTGTTGCTAACAAAGAAGAGTTTATTTACAAGGATCGTTTATTACCTCAAAAGTTTGTTCAATTTCTATCGAATTTATTTAATTTAAAACATTTTCAGAATAGTCGATCAACATGGCATGACAAATGAGCAATGGATTGACAAAATTGTTATGATGTATAAGTCCCACAAGGATATGTTACGTGAAGACAGCATGCTTGAATATTTAAAAATTGCCCAAGATTTAGATATGTACGGTGTGAATTATTTTGAAATCACCAACAAAAAGGGAACAGAATTATATTTGGGTATTGACGCTCTTGGATTAAATATTTATAACAAAGACAATAAGTAAGTCACTTTAAAATGATAAAATTAAATTATTTTTTGATGAAACAGCTTAATTGAATTATATATTAGTAATGTAATGGATTAATCAATGTTTATGTTGAACATTTTGTTACTTGTTTATCTTGTATGAGATAGTTGATATTAATTACATAATTTATAGTTGCTAAGTTTTGCATGCCGATATTTTGTTGATGAATTCATCAACAGCGTCTATCAATAAATTAATTAAATTTATTTAGATTAACGGCTAAAATCGGTTTCCCATGGAGTGAGATCAGAAATGTGTCATATTCAAATAAAAAATTCTCAATTAAATCCACGGATAAAAATTCATCGGTAAGTTAAAATTTGATGATATCATTGAATTTATGGTTATTCTGGGGGTTTTTATGATTTGGAATGTTGATTTACTAGTGGGATTGGGTAATGGTGCCGTGGATGTGATTTAGCGTGCAGTACCTAGCGAGGGTACCTACCAAGTCCCGGTTCCCCCAATGTCCCTTTTTTTACATTTTCTTTTAAACTATAGCTATTTTTAATATATATAGTTTCATAATATACTTTAAAATGTTATTTAATGGTTGATATCATGGTGATTTCTTACCGTACACGATATTTAGTAAAGGAGCACATTAGGGGCCAATCACTATAGGGGAACTGATTGCATACAATAGCCAATGGAAATATATCATATATTCTTATCCTAGTATATCCCTGGCACGCCACATGCAAGCTAGTACCATATTGACCCGATGCTAGCAAAATGAGCCTATTAGCCAATCGGTTACCTCTTGACAGCCAATGGAATTTAAGGAGTATTTATAAAAGTAAAATAATGAGAAAATA
This sequence comes from Schmidtea polychroa, assembly GCA_959609185.1. Classification (NCBI taxonomy): domain Eukaryota; kingdom Metazoa; phylum Platyhelminthes; order Tricladida; family Dugesiidae; genus Schmidtea; species Schmidtea polychroa. The sequence continues at coordinate 147,342 of CAUHTR010000028.1, read as the reverse complement.
TTACTCAAATATTGCTTATTGATTGGGCGGGTCCGAATCGCAGTGGATTCCTCTGACCGCGACAATATTATCGAATATCACGGTTTTGATATTTAATTAATCGATTTAAATATTTTTTCACAAATTTTGTTTCTTTAATTTATATTTTTGACAGTTTTTTGTCGAATATATTCGTCTTTAATTTATTACATCATAGAACTTAAGTGTTTTGTTTTTTATTGATCGATCGGATTGGTTAGGAGAAATGAAGCTAACGGAAACTGCGGAAAAATCAATAGTAAAGAAAATAAACCATTTTATACTGAAAACAACTAAAATGTTTAATTTTGATTTAAATAAGAACGGTAATAGTAAAATCGATATTTATTTGCACTGTAAATTATTCCTCCCATTGGTTGAAAATTTAAATTTGAAAAAACAATTACAAATCCTTGGAAAATGTTTTATCCGATATAGATAGCTTTATTTAGGATAAATAGGGGGAAATATGTTGAAAACTCCAATAAACAAATCAATTCATCACAAATTATTGATTTTTTAAACTTCTACATAACTGGGAACTATATTTTACTTAATTTATTAAACACTCATAGATTTATGCTGGCTAAAAACAAATAATATAAAAATCGATATTTCAAAAGGATCCTTATCTCATAATAAAAATGACACATGACGTGTCAGAGCTTTATTGTTCACATTTGAAATGCATACGCGAACATTATTATTTATCAAGCGAATGCATTAACTGAAAATCAATAAAAAGTGAATAAAAAAATTAATTCAGTGAATGGATTTTAATTGGGATTTATTTCGGTTAGAAGGAAAACAGATTGATAATGTAAGGAAACCGACTTTATTGTATCGATATTCCTAGAGTAATTAGTTGGAAAATTTGAAATTCAGATGTTAAATAAAAAATAATATTTCCTAAATTTGCACTAAAAATCGATACATTACCAAATTTACCTTTTTCTATCTATAATTCCTTTGAAATTATTATATATATATATATATATATATATATCAAATAAGAATTTTTTCCCCAATTTCAAATCAAATTCACGTGAAAAAGGCAGTGCCGAAAATTCGTTATATATATTACTGATTTATAGTCTTGAAGCTCAAGTGATAATTTAAGCCTTTTGCTGCGAATAATGTATTTAATGAAACAATTTTCGACTATAAGAGTCCTTTTCAATCTTATAGTCGAAAATTGTTTCATTAAATACATAATTCGCAGCAAAAGGCTCAAATATATATTGATTTTTGTCTCATAATGGAATCAAATCAAAATTGATATTTAATCAACACTAATTGATTGAAAATTCATCTCATGTGGCCTTTCTAACAGACATAACAATGCTACATTTTTCAACTTATCGATTATTATTATTATTGTTTTTTTTCTCAACCAACTCAAAGTTCAAAATTTTAAGAATTTTATTTACGCTAAAATTTAATTTCCAGAATTTTGTCTTCATGACAAAACATTCTCGAATAAACAAAGCAATTCTAAACCTTTCAATGGGCAATCATGATTTGTATTTACGTAGAAGGAAAAATGAAACTATTGAAATGCAGCAAATGAGAGCTCAAGCTGAAGAGGATAAAAAAGCGAAATTAGATTGCAAGTAAATAAAAACAAATGATTGATACATATTGCAATGCCATCTGTGTTTAGGGATAAAGTCAATCAAGAACGACTTGCCAAAGAGACGGTGGAGAGGAAATTAGCGGAATTGGAATTGATTCTCAAAGCATCGAATGAGAAAAACGAAGAAACCCAAAAACAATTAGAAGAATACGAAAGGAAAATCCGAGAATTGGAAATGTTGCTGGAGGAATCAAACAAACAGAAACGAGATTTGGAGTTTATGCATGAGAAACTGGCGGAAAATAATCGAGCATTGGAAGAGGCACAAAAAACGGTCAGCGAGGACTACGAGAAATTGCTCCAGGAAAATGAATTAATCCAATCGGAAATCCAGCTGAAAAACTCGGAAGTCCAACAGAGCGCGATTGAATTGTCAATGAGACAAGCGGAACTCGAGAAATTGCGCCTGGAACGAGAGGAACTGGAACTGAAAGCGCGACAATTGGAGGAAATTGCAATCGAAAAGGAAAACAATCGAGAGGAGGCGCATAATTTCGAGCTGTTGGCAACCGGAGATGATGACCGACGGGAGGAGAACCGCACGACAACTCTATCCGGTAACAAGGACCTCCAGGACCAATTGAAATGCCTGGCCAATGAACTCGAGGAACGCAGATTGGAATCGAAACTCGACCAAACGGATTTGATTCACAGGGAAAATCAACGCCAAGGCAGAGATAAGTTTCAAACTCTCCGACAAATTCGACAGGGTAACACGAAGAAACGAGTCGATGAATTCGAGTCGCTGTAGGAGGAACGGTGCAGGAACAACGACACAAGCTAGCTCAATTATCCACCAATGATTGCAAATTGACCTATTGATTATGTTGCAATATATTTATATATATATATAAATGTGCGTGTTTATCGATTTTCTGATTATCCATTCAATTTTACGTACGATATTTTTTCATGTCCGTTAAAAACAAATTTATTAGCTTATTATTATTATTAATATTGTTGTTGGATTTGTTACTACTTATTGCCGCGCTTATTCTCTAGTCAAAGTATTTTTTTTTTCAATAAAATAAAATTGTTTTTAGTAGCTGGTCTTAGCTTTATGTCTTTTGGAAATATTTTTTTATTGGTGACAGTTATATTATGTAATGCAATTGTTTATGTAATCATATTTTTGTTTTATAATCGGGTTTTAAATATTATTATTACTATTATTGATACATCCATATATTTTGTGTAGAAAATTTTTTAAAAAATAAATGAATTATTTTGTTTTTAAAAAATTGGCATTTTCGAGGCACATAAAATAATTTTTGATTATAAAAAAATAATAAAAATATTGATTTTTTTTATCAGAGTTAAAACGAGTAAAAAATTGAAACGGTAACTAGATAATTACAGGTGTGTTTGGAAATGTCTTTTCAAAATTAAAAGCCTAAGATTTTTTCGCTAAAAAGTAACTAAATAAAATATAAGTTACTAATGACCAACAATTGTCAGGGACCGATTGAAAAGTACATGTAATCAGCATTATAAATTACGAGTTTAAATTGGTATTTAGAATGTTAATTATAATGCACATTAAATAATTTTAAAGGGTTCCTAAAATATTTTATAAAGATATATATCCCATAAAAATGAAAAAATTTTATTAACAGTTTTTAAAAAATTTGCAAAGTTTAACAATTCTTTTTATTATATTTTTGTTAGTGACAGTTATGCAGGATTTTATGTAATATTTTTGTTTTATAATTAAGTTTTAAATATTGACCAATCTATATCCATATTTTCCATAGAAAATATAAAAATTAAAACCTTAAATATTTGTTTTAATTTAATTATTTTTTTGTTTAAATGTGGAATATTTTTTAAAAAATTGATTTTTAGAATAATAATTTATTATAATTTTTATGGTAATAATGACTTTTATTAATTTTATTTATCACATTCAAACTTTGAAATACATGGCTCTTTTTGTTATTTAAAAAAATCTGATGTTAGAAATTAATTTTCATAATAAGAAATACATGTAGCCATTGTTATAAATTACTAGCTAAAAATCTGTATTTAGTAGAATGGTAATGCCATTTTAGGTAATATCCGCCTTGAGTAAAACTGGCGCATTGAGTTTTATTAATAATTTAATAAATTATCATTCTAAATAAAATAATTAAAAATAATGATTTATTTTAAGGGCTTTTGAAACATTTTGTTGAGCACCAAAATGAGTTTTTCAACTATCAAACTTAAATGGAACTAAACTCACAAACATAATTTTTTGCAGATGAAGAAAACAATAGTATAAATAAAGACAGTATATTTATTTAACGATACATTTTCAAAATTTTCAGTGTACCGTTTGATAATTTTGAAGAACATTTAGCGTAATGCTAATTCAATCTTTAAATATAAAATGATCAATTTTTAACGTTTACAGGATTGAAGTGAGTTTTTAAAATATTATTTAAAAGTCAAATATTTCTTTTGATTTTTAAAGATTTAATTTTCAGAAAATTTTTAAAAAATATTTGTCTAAATCTTCATGGAAAAAAATTGAAATAATATGTTTGTTTACTTTTCGACATTCGAACGTGACATAATGCATAATAACACGCCTAGAGGAACTGGAATAAAGAAAATTTTCCCTCGAGGAAAGACATACCGATGTTTCATGTAATAACGTAATTCTTGTGCACATATTGTGTTGAATCACCTAGTCCACAAGTAAAATAAATCGTGTTCTTTTCTGTGTTCGAATCTGTTTATTTGAGATCTCTAAATTCAATGAATTGAAATAAAATATCTAAATAAATTTAATAATGCACTGTGTAGGATATAGTTAAAACAAAAAGTGGCACCCACCCCAATACCAGATAATTAATGAAAGTATATATTTTATAATAAATAACGAATTCCACATTTATCCGGAGAGAAGTCAACTGGAAAAGAATGATCAAATATAGAAAATTACACTTATATGAAAATAAATTTTAAATATTATTGTGCGTCATTTCAAAGATTTATTATTTTTGTCTACTGAAATATTAAATCAAAATTGTGCATACATTTTAATCTAGTATTAGCAATCGACATTGTGTTAAATTCATTTCAAATTGTTGATTTGAGTTTAGAAATTTCTAGTTCATGCGACTTAGAGTCGCTGAAATGACAGCAATGTAAGAAATGTCGACTATTTCGTCCAAGGAAGACTTATTACTGATTCAATTATAATGCACATAAAGGTGTTGCAGATTTGTTATTGCTCATTTACTTAACCAAAATTTATTCTATTTTTTAATGAAATATTATAATGAAAGAACTATATTACAAAATTAAATAGGATTTTATAAATGTTACAAAACTGACCTATGTATATTCAGTGGGACCAAGACAAAAATGGCAGATTTAGATATTCTTATCAGTGACGGTGTTTTGAAAAGTGATAATTGATACATTTTTACTAGAATAAAAAATTTGGAAGCGGGACCAAAGAGTCTTCATGCAGGTACAACTTTAGATCATATCGAAGAGCCAGAGGAAGCAGAATATCGTGAGTTCAAAAAAATGTTAAATGGGTTAACAGAAACAAAGATTGAAGAAGAAAATAAAGCAGCAATAGTAATATTACAAAATATAGAAGTGCGCATGTGCAAAATAAATGGAAAAAGAAAATCAAAGTCTATTTTTAACTGAAATAAGGAAGTTCTGAGTAAATTTTAGATGGACACCAGACGAACTGATATGATAGAGCATAATATTGATACAGGTAAGGCAAAACCAACCACATTAGAATTAGTTTCTTACGACGAGGAACCAGAATTCAAAATACAAATACTATAAATCAATTCAAGGTCTTTCTATAAAGAGAATAAGATCAGTTTCTGATTAATACTTTTTCTAAATAACAGATAAATCTGATGAAAAAATAATCACCCTTTACACAATTAATGATAGATATAAATTTTTATACCTATGTACTTGCTTTGCTTGTTTTTACCTAAGGTAGACTATGTTTTTATGAGGTTTATTTTAGTGTGATAATAATAATAATAATAATAATAATAATAATAATAATAATAATAATAATAATAATAATAATAATAATAACACATTTTCTAATTGTTTAGATTCCCTTAATTTTGATATGTTAACACTGCATGGATTTAAATTTGAAATTGTAATTTCAAAATTTAACTTTTACTTTAAGTAGATTTACAGTGGAACAAACGTGTTTTTTTCATTATTTTTTCTACCCTTACCACGAATTTTTTCTGTCTCTATTTGTATTTTATGTAAATAGGTCGGTCTAAATATAAAATTATTTTTTTATAATAATAGCCGGTAAAGTATTAATCAATATTTTGATCTTTTGTCAGAATGAAAATAAATGAAATATTATCAAACTTTTTAAATAAAAATTGCGATTTATATAATAATTAGACCTAGTATAACTGAAAGATTAGCCAAAATAAACTAAATATTCTCCATTTAAAGTTTCATTTAGAAGAAAGTACAAAATTTTTACTTAGTACCACGAAGAAGGCAGACAAACTATTACAAAAAAGGTAAATACTATAATGAATTGTCGGCCAGAGGCACCGTAATTGTCGAAAACCCATTCTATAGACCTTTTAATACTAAAAGATATGTAGGTCCATTTACAATAATAAATGTTTTAGTTAAATGGACGTACTTGATGCATTGTAAAAGAATAATCAAACCAATAAAGAGAATTTACAATCAAATTAAAAAGTCTATATCAGAAAAAGATAAGTTTCAGAAATTTGGGAGATGAGATATCAATCAAGTGGTGCAGAAACAAATATTGTTGTATCAATAGCTTAACTTGTCATTTACTTGTGTAATATTACAATAATAATACTTAAAATATTAATGTTGTCTTACAATGTTGTCTGATGCTTCATTTTCTAGAAATTGTTAATCTCTACTTTGAGAAAGTTTCTTGAAACGTCTATTATGAGAAAGAAAATATTATATTAATGTACTATGTTATGAGAAGCACTTCTGGCCCTCTTGGATGACATAATAATCATCAAAAAAGTCAAAGGTTATTTCAAGGTCGCTTTAGGGTCAATTTAAGTTGACGATTGCCTCATAATTATATAAGTTACATAAGTTATTAAGTTACATAATATTATAAAATCCAAAAAAATAGCACAAATTGTGAAACGCGTTGAATTGTATCTGAGATTTATCAATATCTGAAATATTTTATAAACACTTAAAATGATAATTTATTACGTTTGCACACTGTGGATAAGTGAAAGTGAAATATTGATGTCATAATTGATAAAACCTGACAAACCGACCAATGTATTCATGTGCACTATTTCAGAGAAATCGAAAAATCATGTTTAGGAAAAGTGATTCAGTGATGATAATTGAATTTAAATTTACTTTAAAAATGCACTTTAGAAATCGATAAAGCCAATGATGGAACAGTGATCGAGTTGAACACCTTTTATTCCTTCAGGAGGCAGGTTGATATTTTAGAAAAGATAGAGGAAAGTATTTTTGGAGGGAAATTCAAGAACAAGGACAGCTTTTCAGACTTTGAAATCTTTTGGATGGATGATAACTTTAGCACATTTGATTTAATAACAGACGATTCGAATTATTTCGAATTGAGCTATTACGATGAATTTGTTGAGTTTAATAAAGATGACAATGAGGAATATTATGACGAGACAGACTCTGAAAGCGAGTTATTTCATTTAGACGATGACTTTTCGGAGTTACGGTTCAGTCACTTCACATATAATTTTGAGCTCTATGATAATGTATTCGACTGTAATGATGAAAATAGTTGTAAGTTTATTTTACATTCGTAATTTACATCAATTTATCCTTAAAATATTTTTTATATTATTTGTTCTTAATACATTTCTAACAACCTAACAATAAAATTCATGTAAACATGATATTTCAATGACCTGTGTTATTTTATATTATCATTTTTTGGGAGAATATCGCTGATCCCTAAACCTATCCGCAGAAAGTCATAAAGACGATTCATTTGTAAAGGTATGCAAAAAATTCGAAAGCCTTTGCATGTGGAATCTTGAAGCCATACACTCAAGAATATTTTTTTTTCATTTACTGTTAGGCCAAAAAGTAAATAGTTTGAGTATGTGTTAGTAGTCATATATATATATATATATATATTCAGTGCGTTATTCACTACATATATGAATTTCCCTTTACTCTATTAGAAAAAAAATCTGAGAGATCAATGGAAATGAAGATTGCATTGGCTAATTTTCAATAAGGTTCCCAGTTTTTATTTTTTCAATTTTGTCTTTCATCAAATATAAGTTTTATTTCCATCTTGTTTCTAATGCTGTTGAATGTGAAACGGAAATAGTTAGAAGTCAGGACCTTTAAAATTATCATTTTGGATAATAAAAGATCTTGTACTACACCTTACTAAGTCATTGTTCTTTAATAAGAATTTTATTTAAAAATGTAATTTTTAATAGTTAAGAACGGGGTAAATTGGTTTCAGCGTGATTCCATTGAAAAAAGTCATTTGTGAATCATTCAAAGTAAATATTATCCGGTAAACCTTTTCCACTTCACTAAGGTTATGGAAGAGGCGAAGAAATTTATTAAATAAAAATTTCAGAAGAAATTGATTTTGATGATGATTTCAAAGAGTTTGAAAAAAGTAGGGAGACCTAGTACAATTTGTTCCAAGATATTACAGCATTATATTAATAAAATGGGTACGATGTTTAAACAAAAAGCAGCTCAGTTTAATGCTGCAGTATGCAAATTATATTCTGTACTTTTAATCTTTAGCTGCTTAAACGCTATGTTAAATCCAAAAGAGGCACAATCTATCTACTTAATTCAACCGTTTAATATAAATCCTCTAGTATGCACTATATTCCTTGAACTGACATATCCATAAATGTTGATAAAAAAGACAGGGTTGATTTGTTCTGTCACAATTTAGTCTGTCACAATGCAGTTTCTTTTTGAAACCACACTCTGAAACACAATAAAATCTAAATGAAAGCCCCATCAGTAACTTTCAACGTTATTGTCACTTTAATGCTAAAATCAACCTGGCCAAGATTGTCAATTCAATTGATCAGAAATACATTTTAGTCAGTTTATCATTACTTAAAACTACAAACTGAACAACTTTGACGACTGCTAAATGATCCTCATTCATTTCATTATACATGGAAATAGCCGTAGATTTAATGGCCATACTTTTTTTTTATTTCAAAGCATATCCAAGTATTTTAATTCTCTCAACTTAATAGTTTTCACACAAAAAAGGCTAAATGGTTAGTTAAATCAGAATATATATTACTCTCTAGTTTTCAAATCCAACATCCAAATGAGTAGTTCTACAAAAGCAAAAGGAGAACGACATTGTGTTACAAAGAGTACAGCGGTAGTTGTGATTTGAATTAGATTAAAAATGATTATTTTATAATCAAAAAATTTTCTTTAAATATAATCTGCAGCAAAGGCTGTTTAGTGTCATAATATGATGCCAAAGAATCCACGAATATTTATTAAAAATATTTTGTTTCAATAAGTCAAATATTAAGCGGAAATTACCCATCATAATTATATTTATCACTAATGCACATTTATGATCATCTGTAACACTTAGCATAGTTGGAGGTGAAGGTCAGAATTTTATAACTTATATCTGCAATTTATACAGGACCTGAAATTATAACTTAATTTTTTTATGATATATTATAACAATTATATCAACTTCACCTCAAGGGTAAAGGTTGATCAACTGAATTTTACGTACTGCAAATCATCATTTTATTATTATAAATTAATTGACTAAGTTCATACTTGATCTACGTGAAAGTATTTTCCTTACCCTAACATATGACATTTTATTTAATTTCTTTAAACAAGGGTGACTTAAATAACTAAAATTGTGGACTCTTTAAGTTCAAATATATCAATATGAATAATAGTGATATCAAATAAAATAGATCATCCTTTCACACCGTAAGAATTCAAAAATTTCATTCAAAATTTATTTATTCAAAAATTCTGCCCGTTGTTAAATTGAATATTCAATCAACTTCCACTTTGGCGATTTTAGGTATTTTCTTAAATTTTGCTGAATTGATATAACTAATATATAATAAAAATATTTGTATTTTTTTATTAAATTACCCACATAATTTTTAAAACTTAATTTAATAATAGTTGATTTTAGATATTACAAAAATCAAGTTACAATTAATTTAAAATTTGATTAATTTAATATCAATAATCACCCTAATTTAAAAAGTTTTAACCATTCAACATTTCTGATCAAACGCGTTCCTTCCGATTTTTTTTTGATAGAGCAAACAAATATAATATCCAAAAATTATGTAAATAGGTAGAAAATGAAAAATTGGTCTATAAATCACCCACTATAAATGATTGCGAAAAAAAATGCGAAATTTCATTTTTGTCAACTTCTTATCATTATAACTCGAGCCTAGGACATTTATTTTGGAGGCATTATTATTATTTCACATTGAATCATTTCATTTTATATATAATTAATATTGCTCTTATTAGATTCCAGTGATCAAAGCGATTATTGTGCAATTCCAGAAAAATATCTGAGAAATATGTCAGTTACCTCTAGAAAATCCTTATGCGTTCCCCATAAAACTATTATTGGAAATAATGACAATTATCGTTTGTACTACCCACTATATGAACCATAGAATATTTTGATCTTTTACTTTTTACTAATTTTTTCCACATTTTAATTTAGTATGACAATTTATTTTTCTAATATAATTTCAAAAATTTTGAATAATCAGCTTTTATTAGCAACAGATTTTTGAAGCCAACCAATTTGGCAGATTTCTAATTTTTTAAAGTGAAATAAATTATGAAATATGTTTATCGGTTTAATATTAAATCATTTTTAAAATAATAATTTTTCTCAATTAACTTTGCTAAAATATTTCATTTTAATTTATCAATATTACGAGGTCACTAAAAATAGGTATGTAAATTTCCCGTAAATTTAGTGTCATTAAAATAATTAATAAATACTCAGATCTGACCATGAAAACAAACAGCTGCGCATTACTTTTGACTCCTCTAAAACATCTAGACCTCACATTTTATTTTAAATTTTTATTTATTGTTTAGTTTAAAGTTTTCCTTCCACACAGACGTGTATACTACTCAAGCCCATTAAAATCATTTGTTGCTGTCTTTTGTGTAAAAGTAATCGACTATAGTGCGCACACGGATATACAACACATATAGGCTTATGATGACATAATATAATAATTATGTATGAAAAGAAATAAAAATTATTTTGTTTGTGCTTTTTGTTCCGAGTCAACGATCTGAATAAGTAATATATAGAAACATACAAACCACAAATTTTATCCGAAACTGAATGATCAACTGGAGACCTATTATGAATTTTTTATTATAAATATGTCAAAAATAATAATCTTTCATTATATGTTAAGATAATCGTGTAAATCCTGTAAAAAAAATAAAATTAAAACAAACGATCATTACATATAAAAAAATCTACGATGTCTAATGAAATTGTAAAAATTATCTAATATTCTATGCGCGTTACTGTCCTAAAAATATGTTACATTATTAAAAAAGATAACTTCTATTTTATTCATTAAAAATATCCTGTGACAGTTAATCCTATACTTGGGGAAAAACCCGTAATACGTACAAGAATACTTATGTATCATATCATATAATTTTCTAGGTATGTTTGCCCATAATGCAGTATTTATTATGGATTTTTTATAATATACCTATTTACATAATTATTCAACCAATATAATTCTCCATAATGAAATATTTTTTCTGAAATTTGTAAATTTAAATAAACATGAATTAGAGCACATGTTAAATCATTTTTAACATAATTGTTAATATGGTGAAAAAATATGTATTTGAGTTGAAAAAAATGATATCTAAACAAAAAGTCATTTTAACTGGTTATATTTAGTGTAATGGTCTTATTAAATTTTATTTTTACTCCTTCCCTTTTTCTCAAAAGGAATAAAACAAGATCACTTTATACTATAATAATATTTCATTAAATTATACTTTAATTTCTTTACCCTATTTCTTTAAAGTGATATTATATGTAATATTTATTATTTTGAAAATATTTCACTGCTTTGCAGCATTTATAAAGGAAAACTTATAAATTTCGAACAATATTTTATATTTGTAAATATAAAATATTTATTTACACTATTGATCTGTATTCTGTTTACTTTCATGCTTCATACATCAAAGACAAATTCTATGTAAGATAATAATAATTTTTGCAAAAAACACTTGAAGAAAATTTCATGAAATTTCTACTATAATTATATTTAAAAGTAATCAACAACTCTTTCAATATACTCATTACCCGTAGCATTCATAACATTTTATAGAACTTGGCAAAAACATTAATAAGTGTCTTTTTGAACTTTAACTAGGAACTTTGTCTAAAGCCAATTTTATAGTTTTTATTAACTTTTATTCTATGTCCTACGCAAATTAATTCCAATACATTTACATTTTACATATGGTTTCAACCATTTCTCAATTTACTATCCTAAAAGATTCTTATTTTGATAATCAGAGCATAAATAACCATAAAGATTTTTAAAAAATACTTTAAAATTAATTAACCTTAATTTTTAAAACCTTACCTTTATTTCTGCTTTTTATATTACTAACCATTTATGTGGCAAAACAAACTTACATAAAGAAATTCAAATTTAATATTCAAAAATTCAAAGTTATAAATTTTAAATGATAATAATTTTCTTTCAATCTGATGACAAACAATATTGGGTGCAAACAAAGAAGTGGAAACAATTTTAAAAATGAATTGAAATTTAAAATTATATATATCTATATATATGCTAACCAAACCAAACTTTGCCTAACCTAACCTGACCAACCTTGACTAATTTGCAAAGTTTGATGAGGCTAGCTTATATAGTTTAGGAGACATGGCCACATTTGTATTTTAAAATTCTACAAAAGAAACATTCTTTGATTTTATAATTCAAAGAAATGCATACAAATCTTTACGAGACGTCACCAAATTTGAGGTAGAATACAGCTAAATTCAATCATTATTTGAAGATAAATTTATTATAAAAAAATGTTATATCATCAAACACATGTTTTAATAAATAATCTTTTTTCTATATTCAAGAAATAATATATATATATATATATATATATATATATAAATTATTATTTTTCAGAAGAAACATGATTATTTTAAATCGATGAGGTTCGTAAGCACTGTCATTTAAGAAATACAAATTAATTTATTTATTAATTTAAATATACTAACAAACCATCAAGCTTGACATGATTGATGGTAGTCTGACAAACTGGGATAAAATAATTTTTTAATTTTAGGGTTTTTGTGGCCTAGTAACAAAAAAAACTCTTTATTTATTTATATATAAAGAGCGCTAAATTTAATAAAAATCGCTATGATTATTGAAAAAAGAATTGTCTGTCGACAAGATAGGATAAAAATGGGATATTGTTTGTTGGATAATTATGCCCATTGGATTCGTATTAGTTATTATGAAGATCCCTCCCATCGGCTTACTTACCCTTGAAAGGAATTTACTAGTGATATCATTTGTGAATACTGCTATTCAGACGATTTAATAAGTGTGTCCATTGTATTTTCAAATAAACACTGTGGGTTTGTGAAATTTGAATATAAAAAATACACGGATTCAGACTACTAACTAATGTATTACCCAAAAAAGTTTATAACTCTAAAATGATAAACTTAATTTTATTTAAAATATGGCGACGTTTACAAATTTTTCTTTAATTTTCATAGCTTGACAGATTGCAGTCAACCTGGAAATTTTGATTACACGCTTCCTATAATTATTAGAGTAAGTCAGTTTTTAATTAATAAATATACATAAATTTATATTTTTGAAATTATGGGCCCTAAAATACTGTGTTGGTTTGAAATAACTGTATTTGTTCTTACCTGTTTCCACTTTCCAACCTCCAGGAAAATATTAATTTTCAGATTTTATAATTCGTTAATTAATTTTTAATCAATTTTTGTACGTTTTGTATAACCTCAACAATATTTTTTCATTATGTAGACATTAATCCCATATTTTCTATCTAAACTATTTATAACTTTAAAGAGACAATTATTTATTACATGTTAGTTTTATTTTGTAATTTTGTTTTTACTCATAACAAATGGTATTTAAGATCATAAAAGCAAAATATGCGTTTTTAAATCAAAAAATTTTGTATGAAAAATAATTGATTCTATAAATTAATATGGTATATTATGAAAATAAAAGATACTGGATAAAAGAATTGAAGTAGAAAAGAGTAGAAAAGATATTCATGATCAATTTTAACTTAATGTGAAGCGAAAGAACTGTCATCAGCATAATTTACTGAAACAAATTTTTTGCTACACTTAAACAGATACAATAAAAGCAACTTTATGTTATGTTTTTAGTAATATTGTCTCTCTAATATTTATTTGGTTTTAGCTTTTAATTAAATTTTGAAACTTAATAATCTGAAAATAAATCAAAATTATAATCTTCGTGAGAACGATAAATGAAAAATGAAGAGACATATTTTAACACAAGACTTCTACATTGAGCCATAGTGACTGCTAATATCTATTATTCAATCATTTCCGGATTTATATCTGTGGTGGTTGACGGTATATTACGGTCTATTGAATCCAACAGAAAACAGTCTTCCTCGGGTATTCCGCCTTTAAACAATTCTTGGGATATTCTTCGTAAATCTAAATGAAGACATTCGTAATTCTCGGGTTTCAAATTACCCATAACATCAATTTCAAAATCATGAATCGTCGGAGATAATGGGGGAGAAAACGATCCAGGAGTTAAAGAAGTGTACTGAATATCTTCTGGTCTATTGGGGAGTTTTTCTGGAGTTGTTGGGACTGAGGTAGAATTGCTATTCAATGAGAGATTATCATAAAGCATATCGCATGGAATCTTTAATTGCATATCACTAGCATTCGTAATGAGTGTACTCAATGATCCATGACGACTAGACAATGGACTCGAGGAAGGATTCGACTCAACATTTAGATATATTGAAGACTCTTTACAATTCTGGATTGACTTTATTTGATTGAGAAGTTTACTATGTTTATTAGTTTGTTGAGAATATCCATCAGATTGCAATTTGAATTTCAATTTTTCCTGGAACTGCTGTTGCCCGATTCTTAATTTCTCAATCCATGTGTTCTGAAAATAGTTTTATAAAACTATAATTATTCATATATTTATAAAAAATAAATATATCATGATGTGATATTTGATGAAATTTCTATTGACAAATTAGCCCTTATTTAAAAAATGCAAAATTTTTATGAAAAAAGGAAATTTTGCGAAATGCTACAGATCTGGTAGAAAGCAAATGAAAAAATGGATATTGATGAAGAAATTAATGGCGCAAATATGTAAGATGGACACGACAAAGAGAGACACTCTGGATTTTGCAGCGAGGAGATGGCATTCGTACACAAATAACTGCAGAACAGACACAAGGACGGTATACAGTATGAGGGCCCATACAAAATCATCAGATTTCTATCACATCGAGTTGAACTCCATTTTTAAGATGGAATGAAAGAAAGACAAATTGATGGCTGAATATGCGAAGAAAATCTTAAGAATGGGAGAGTTATGATATTTAATTATTACTGGTGTTTAAATGAATGATTGTTGACATTTTTTATAAAAAGAGAAATTTTAATACATAAACTTATGACGGAAATAAAGTATTTTAAAAATGAACTGGATTTAACTGTAAAGATTTTCATTTAAACTTAACTATACCCAATCTCTAAACTTCAGGGAAAAAACAATATTCAAAAAAATGTATTCAAAATGTTGTGAATTTGAATAATTGTCAGTTGGCTGAAGTTAATAATTTTTTACATTCACTAAAAAAGTCATTGCAATCAGTGGCGTGTTTACAGAAAATGAGGCCCTTTTGAAAATGTACACTTAGAGTAGACTACTGATGTGTAGCCAGCCTGTGCAAAAAGTTGTCCGAAAACTCGAATTTGAAATAGAAGCCGTTTTGTGATTTTAATAATGATTTAACCACTTGCCGGGCGATTTTTTTTTCATGTTTTCGGTCAAAAAAAAACTATTTTTTTTAAATCATTAATTAATAGTATATAATCAAAATATAACATAAATATATATTTTTTAATTTTCCGAGTTTTTTTCTATATTTTTTCTATATGAGTTTGCGCTCACATGTGAGCGCTCGCCCGAAATGGTACACATTTTTTGCATTCATATTTGAGCGCGCGCCCGGCAAGTGGTTAAAAATAATTGTTTATAGAAACTATTTTCAAGGAATGTGATTCGATTTGGTTATAGTGAAAAAAGCACGAAAATCAACTCGGTTTTTAAAATGATTGTAATGCGATATGTTTATAACATTATAATGTCAAGTTTTTCTGCAGTTGAGCCTAGCAAAATCATCAATTAGTTGGTCAAAGTTTGCATTCTTGGTTTCAGCAGATTCGATGCACAACAATGCTAAATTACCTAGCCGATCTTGATCAATGGACTTTCTGACATAGATTTTCACTCTTTTAAGTTCAGAAAATGATCGTTCTCCAGAAGCATTACGTATTGGTATCGTAAGGTAGATACGGAAAATTGTTTCGACATTTGGAAATGTGAACTGTAGACCACGTACCACGAGCTGATACATATCGATGGGATTTGTGATGTTTAAATTTTTTACAAGGATCATAATTTGATCAATCTCATCCTCAAACATGTAATAGTCAATGTCATCGTTGTATGTATCCATCAAAGTTTTTATCATGTTTCTATCACTCCCGTTGTTAGGTTATTAATTTGCAAAAAATACTGCAAACCGGCCATTTATGTTTTCATAAACTTTCAGGTGGTTACCAAGTTCCATAACCAACTTGTAAGAAACAGCATTCAAAGTGCCAACAATGAATTTTTCCCGTCCTTTCATCCTCATGATTTTTGTCATGGTTTTTGGCTTGCATCGGCACTTCCATCAGACAAAGCTGCTTTTATCTTCCTTGTAGCTTTTATTTAAATCTAGAACAGAGTCTGCTATCGCAGACCACCTGGTATTAGAAACATTTTTGGCAGACAGTGAATTTTCTTTAAGATGTTGTTCATAAACGATTCACTTATGGGTTGACGCAGAAAACCACACATACAAGTTTTAAACAAAGCAAAAAAAATGTCACTGCAGTGGCACAAGACTAATCAGCAGAATTACCTACTAAATTGAGTGAGTGATTAGAACAAGGAATGTATTCTGTAGTCGGGCTTTTATCTTTGATGCGACCTTGCAATCCAGTGTATGTCCATGACATATTGGTTGCGTTGTCGTAGCTTTGGTCTCTGCATTTTGTTATATCGATGCCCCATTTCTTAAGAGTGTCAATGATGACTTGGAATAAATATGCAGCATCATGACCTTGTATATCAATGAAAGAAAAGAATCTTTCCTTTACGTGTCCTTTCGGAAAGAGCATACCTAAGGACAAAAGTGAGCTGATCCATATGACTTGCATCGAGTGTTGAATCAACAATCAATGTAAAATACGTGGCTACTTGTACTTCTTGAATAAATTAAGCTTCTCATTATTGTAATAAATTCACCACAAACTGTATTGGATAAATAGCTCACAGATTCTTGTCTACAAATCGCGAAATTCTTGATATGGTTCCCTGGGAATGAATCAAATTCAGCAAGATAATTCAGACAAGTCGAATAGTTTCATTTATTTGTAAAATCTCTGGATTCTTTGTGCGCTTTGAATGTCAGTACTTGGGCAGAAAGCAATTTCACGGTTGCAACTACAATTTTCAGAACATCCATCCAATATTGCTGTTGTTTTTTAAGTTGGTTTACCATTTCTGTATCAATGCGCCCTTCTTGGACCAAGCGCTTTGAATAGGTTATCATTGAGCACCGGATGGTCGTTTGAATTTTCCTTGCATTTAGTGCCGCTGATACGTTTTTCCAATCAAAATAACCATTCGTTAGTTGTGTTTACTTAGTATAACTATACTTTGATCCTCAACAAAGTGCTGACCTCGAATTACAAATGCATCAAGCGAGTTTTTTAGTTTGCTTAGTTCATTTATCACATGCTCAGGCTTCTTTCGTCTTGCAGCTCCAGATTCGTAGCTACTTTTCATTGCGGCAGATTTTAATCAATATTTATTAATGTATAAATTTCAATTATATCGATTATATTATATTAGTGACGTAAACTACAGAAGACGGCCGTCTTGGGCTATCTAACGAGTTCGATGTTGTTTTCTATAAAATTGAAAAAATTTAAAGTAACGGAGAACATAGGGAAAATAATTAAATGTAAAAATAGATATTTATTAAAGAATTTAATTATTTTTATGTTTTAGGTACATTATGCATGGGTTAGGGTTAGATTATATTTACAATAAGTCATTAAAGTCAAAATTCACAATTGTTAATTTTAATTTAAAAAATTTAAATTAATTTTGTTTGATTGGGGCCTTAGGCGCGCGCCTACTAAAAAAAATTTTCAAAAGAATTAGAAAATATTTTAAAAATATTTACCGAATCTTTATGAATATATGAATTTTAATCTCAATTTTTGTATACGAAACTGAACTTTATAGTTTCATAAATTGGTTTGAATACTGAATATTGAAGATATATATTGTGTGGTGGAATAAATTTTACTTTATAACTTTTAGCATAAATGCAGAAATTAATAATTAAAATGTTATTATAACTGACAAATATCACTGAAAAAAATAAAAACCAAAAATAAATTTTAATTATCTTAATTTAAATCGTCATTTCTGTTTATCAAAAATTTTAATTATAATTTATTATTAACTCAAAAAAAAATAAAAATTTCACCCGAAGCACTGAAAATAAAAAAAGCAAACGAAATCTGAAATATTGAATAAATAGGCAAAATTATTGAAATAAATTTACAATTTTACGAAATCTGAAATATTATTGAATAAATAGGCAAAATTATTGAAATAAATTTACAATTTTACAAAAGTAATTGATAAGAAAAAATGGGATATTTTTAGATTTTAAATTCCCATGGTTAATAAATAATTATTTTTATTAAAGAAGCTTTAATAAATTTAAAAAAAATTTATTTTTTTAAGTAATTATATGAATTTGATTTAAATTATGTTTCACTAAAAATATGCTTTAGCTGCTGATATTAATTCATGAAATTTGATTAATATTTGATGACTTCACTCATGCAATAGAAGAATTTATTTAATTACTTAGATTCAAAAATGTATTTTAATAAAATTTAATAATTATAGATGATTTTAAAATTAAATTAATGAGTAGTGTTGTTCATTTTTAATAGTTAATAAAAAATTTTTTTTATAAATTTTTTTATAAATCGCTATTTTTATTTAAAAAGTTTGATAATATTTAATTTATTTTCAAAATATTGATTAATACTTTGCCGATTATTATTATAAAAAATTAATTTTACATTTAGACCGACCTATTTACTAAAAAAACAAATAGAGACAGAAAAAATTCGTGGTAAGGGTAGAAAAAATAATGAAAAAAACACGTTTGTTCCACTGTAAATCTACTTAAAGTAGAAGTTAAATTTTGGAATTACAATTTCAAAATTATATCCATGCAAAGTGTTAACATATCAAAATTAAGGGAATCTAAACAATTAGAAAATGTGTTTAGTATATTACATAGAATTTTAATTTAACCTACAAAAAGTAAGATACATAAAGATATATAATTATTTGCATTAATTTTAACCAAACATATAAATAATAAGCTAAATGAAATTTAAAGATTTAATGAGAACCTTGAGGTTGGTGAACTTTGCAAAGTTTAATAATATTTGGTTCTAATTTCGAGAGATATAATCTCAAGTCACCTTGTCCGCAAATATTTAGGCAATTTCTTTGCTTAGTCAGCATTTGAGAAACAGCACTGAAACCCTTTTCAACTAGATATGAAGTTGGTAATGCCATAATTAAAACTCTTATCTCCATCCACAGTCTCTGAAATGTGTTACTAATTTTAATCCAAAATTCTTCTAAACTGCTTCGTTCAAATAAATGTTTTGCTTCTATATTTGCCTGCAAATCTGCTAACATTTCTTGGATATACGAAGGAGCATTTGTAGGATCAGCACTAAATGGATTAACCCAATCAGGAATATGAATATTTTCAACATCTTTAAACTGAAGTTTCATATTAAACAGGGAAATAAAGTAAAATCTTTTTTATCAATGTTATTTTTATAAAGGCTTAATTTGTTTATAAATCCAATCATCAAACTTCTCACTTTAATTATGCTTACATCGTTTCCTTGCAGTTTCAAAAGCAATTCATTTATTTTTGCATAAATATCTGCCAAATAAGCCATGTCACTCTTTAAAACAGATATCTCCATTGGAATATTATAATTTGTTGATCCTAAATAAGCAATGACTGTATCAAATAGGTCGAACATTCTTCTGAGGCAACCTCCTTTAGATAGCCACCTGAACTCCGTGTGCAATAATAAGCGCTCATATTCTTCATCATTTTCATGGCAAAGTTGCCGAAATAATCTGTCATTAAGTGGGTGTACTTTTATTTTGTTAATTATTGATATTACTAAATTCATTGTTTCATGTAATCTCCCGCCAATGGATTTGGCAACCTAGTTTTGCCTATGAATTATACAATGAATTGTAAACATATCTGGATTTTCTCTCTTTAACATTATTATTATTATTATTATTATTATTATTATTATTATTATTATTATTATTATTATTATTATTATTATTATTATTATTATTATTATTATTATTATTATTATTATTATTATTATTATTATTATTATTATTATTATTATTATTATTATTATTATTATTATTATTATTATTATTATTATTATTATTATTATTATTATTATTATTATTATTATTTATTTGAAAGAAATGTTTTCAAAAAAATAGTTATTACAAAAAGGTGACAAAAGATTTAAAGTTATTAATAATGATTTCAATTCTAAAAAAAAATAATCACAACAATATTGAATGCAAAATCCATGAATAAATTATGGTCAATTCAATAATTAAAATGAATTAATAAATTATTTATAAATGCTAACAGAGAATTTCTTTTGCATGAAATCTTGTTTTATTCTTAATTAATTATTAATAATTTATTTTTAATTAATCATAACAGATTTCAAGTGAGAAATTTTACTGACCATTACAAAAACAACGGTTGACAATTATTTTCATAATTTGTTTTAATTGTTATAGATTTTCATTTAATTCTGGAAATAAAGGAAATCTTCATAAATAAAATTTAATAATTAATTTCATTAACAATTTTTTATTTCATAATATTCTTTATAATTATTGGACATTTCCAAGTTTTTGAGTATTTTTGCCATTTTTAAAATATTATGTATTCAACAATATGTATAACGAAATATTTAGACAGAAGGGTTTTCTAAGATTTATACCACTCTGATTTTTGTTAAAGATTTGGATTCCATAAATAACGGAAGTAATTAATTTCTTCATATAATTAGCTATTTCTGAAAAGTAATCAAATAATGTAGGTAGACATTTTTTAACAATAATTCAAGTTAACTTTAAAACTTTTTATTTTTTTGTTGCTTCCATAATTTTAAATCTTTTAAGTGTTAAATTCGTCTACAATTTAATTAAAGAAATGTTTGAAATCATTTAAAACTGGTGAGTGCAAAAAGAAAATTATAAAAAATGGAAAATTAATTATTTGAAGTTGCAACTTGAATTCTAAGATAGAAAAGATTTTACAAACTAAAAATATAGACTTGCAAAAATATTATTTCCATTGAGGTTGGCAATATATTTTTATTTTTTGACAGATTTTTAATTTCTTGCTTGAAAAATTCGGCCAAATTTTAAGGTATTTATTAACAAATTAAACTGTCCTGAACGAAAATAATTTTTTATCTCTTTCGATTCAATCAATAATATATTAATATTATTATTATTATTATTATTATTATTATTATTATTATTATTATTATTATTATTATTATTATTATTATTATTATTATTATTATTATTATTACTATTAATAATTAAATTAATCGAAATGAAAAAAATTATTGAAAAATTACATTAATAAATTTTTGTCCTAAATAGTGAAATTTGTTAAACTATTAAAACGAAGGACTTCAGTTTTTATAACCAACATAAATTTGTAGATAATACAATATATTAAATAAAAAATTTAATTATTGAAAGATTATATAAATTATTTTAAAATGCGACATAATTAATTCAAATATTTTAATTTTTATAAAATGAGCTATAAAAATTAAACTGTAAAATAATGTAATTTATTTAATTTCGAATTTGAATAGTTCAATAACAATAATGTAATGGTTATACAATTAAGATCATCATTTAAAATAATAATTCTTTTATTTAAATTAATGTTAAATTATTTATAATTAAAAGACATATTGTTTGAATATACAAAGAAAGATTAAAAAAGAAAAAATTGTAATAAAAGTTAAATGCTAGACAAAGTTAATAACTAAAACTAAATCTCAATAGAGAAATTCAAGAGTCAGTAAACGATTTTCAGGCTGAACACTTTATTGAAAAAAAAATTTCCCTGAACATGTAAGATCTGAACATCTAATTTACATTGCAGCTATCTAAGAAGATTTTTTTATTTAAGTTCTCAAATCAACTGTAAATTATGCTCACGATAACAAAGAATTCAAAATTATTCCATGAAATTTACAATTTGTAATAATTACAGGATTATGCATATATAAATAATATAAATATAAATATAAATATATAAATAAAATTATTCATAAATATAATTAAAATCATAGAAAAATATTCATAAAGTTTAATTAGTTAAAAAACTCTTTGATCAACATCTTTTCGCATAAAAATAATTTTAAGATGTTCAATTAACTAATACAAATTCAATTACTAATACAAACAAATACCGGTATAGCTAAATTGCAAATAAACGTTCTCATGATAATTGTTAATATAAATTATGTCAGTAAATCATCACTTGATTTTTCACGGGTAAAAGCTAGTATTAAAATAAAATATTAATTTAGAAATAAAAACTATTAAATGATTATTTCACTAAAAAGATAAAAACCTTGTTTTTATAAAGTGTATGTGAATAAGACAATATAGACTTATCATTAACTTTAAATAAATTTTATTTTCATAATTAAATAATAATTTTAATAAATTTAGTATTTATTAAAATATATAAATTATTAATTTATATACATTTATATTACTTCTTTCAAATTAAGTAATGTACACAAATGATAATTTGATATCCAGCCACAACTTTATGAAAAATTAGTATATTCATGCATATATATATATATATATATATATATATAACTTAAAGAAAGTAGATCTTTGAATTTTAAAAAAGTGAATAAAAGTTGAAAATTCATTTTCTACACCTCATTTTTGATGTTATTTTAAAAGCCATACGGTAGGTTCATATTCTAGTTATAAAAGCTGCTGTAATTCAATGGAACGTAGTTTGATCACTAAACTTCTTTATACTTTTAAGTTTCATTTAGAAATAATTTTATCTGATAAATTTCGAACTGATATTTTTTGTGGCCAATTTATTAAATCGACTTTTATCATTCCCATTTCAGTATCAGCAATTTATTTACAGTGTTTGATACAAAATGACCTGTTCAACTTTTGTACTATAATATTTGGACATGAAAAATTCGAATTCCAAATGTCATCATTCATCTCTAATTTATTTTACATATTTATTTAATAAAATAAATTCACACATAAAAAATATTTTGAATCTACTAAACTACCTCAGTCAGAATTGACTATTATCTTTTATTTTTAATGTATACATCTCTAAATTTTAAAATTTGATATTTATTTCATTTTTTTAATATAACTTTTACCAATTCCGTTTTTTCACATATAATCACTTAATTATCAATATATAATTAATTAATAATCAAAATATAATCTGCATTAATTAATTAATTTTTAATTAATCCATAAAATTTTGCTATATATATATATATTCAAATCTTCAAAATTAAGCAAATCAACAAAACAAAATTTAAAATTGAATTTACAAAATGTAGTATAAATTAAAATAATCGTGAAACTTTTTCAAAAATGTAATATTTGAAATAAAGAAATCTTACTTTCATGATGTCTGTGGTGGACTGTAGCGTATAGACTCCAATAATCTGTTGAAACCGGGTCATAATAACGAGAACAAAAGCGTTTCTTAATCCATTTGCTGAATTAATGTAATCATATATAATCGCTATTTATTTGCAATAATATTTTATAATTCATAACAAAATTATTTTTTAGATTAATAGCCTAATCCTTAGATTAGTATTGAGATACAAAAGCCTCATAATAAAGTAAATATTTATATATAGCTATTATCTTTGGCCATATATCAACATTGACAGCCATAACATGTAAAAATGTAAAGTGTCTGTAGTTTTTATATTATATACAATAATTCATGAACTAAAACTTAAAACTTAAAAACCTTATATAAATAATGTAAATTGTTAAATTGAAAATAATTAAGACAAAATTACAAATTTTTTTTAATTATATATTTATTTTTACAGTGTGGAATTAATTGCTTCTTAATTGTTTTTATGGTTTTTGTTACAAGTATTCTTTTTAAAATTTTCAGAAATCTTCACATTTTACTGTGATTTAAATTGATATTATTTATTTAAAAAATTTTTAATAATTTTTCAATCTCTTAGATCTCACATAAAATTCTTTTTAATTTCTTATTGCAAACTTTAAAATATTTATTAATTCCACCAAATATTTTACAGTAGAAAAATAAAATCAATCATTTTTTAAACCTCTTGCCGAGAACTTTCTAAATCCAAATATTTACTGAAATAAATAAACTTGTATTTTTTTGACAAAGAAAATTATATTAATAGCGATTTTAATTGATATTTATTTTGTACCAAGAAATGAGTTATTTTCAAAAACTTTAGACAAAAATAGATTTATGTAAGCTGTCCATTTTTTGTGTATTTTGATCCAAACATGTATTTTAAAATTTTCAGCATTTTCAAAACTTACTGTGTGCTACTAATATATTTTACATTACATTACTGTTAAGACTTGACTGAAATTTTGTAAAATAATCAAAATTCGTATATTGAAAGAAGATATATAATATATAATCTCAATGAAATGTAATTCTTACTTTTAGACAACAGATTAATCAAAAAAGTATGGTAAATTTAGTGTTCAATAAGTTCATGGTGGACTAAAAGGTTTTTGGGACTTAACCAACCAATAAAAATATTTATAACTACATAATTTTCTAGCAGATATGATGATAATAATTTAAAAAAATAAAAAACCTTTAAAAATTTAATGATTTTCGATAATAATCATTGATGTTTGTTAGCTATTCTTAACCTTTAAATGCATTCGGTTGCATATCTGCGCTTATAACTCAGTATACATGCAATAAAAAAACTCTAATGCATAGCGTTGCATAAGTGTAACAAGCCATTGTGTATATTTTTAGTTTGGAATTTGGAAAAATCATGCATTTAATGTTTAATATGCTGTTTTTTGGTGCTAGGCTGGACAATGTTTTTCAGTGGCTTCACGAAATGGGCTGTTCTTATACTGTTTAGCAATGTAGTTATATTTATATTATTTTGTGAGAAATTAAAAAAAATATACTATTGACTTTTTTTAATGAAAATGTAAATAATTTAAATTTCAAATGATTCAAATATTATTATTATATTTTTACAATTTTATTATGGAATGTTTTGAAGGTTGGATTTTGAAAATAAACAGCCGACAAAAATAACAATTTTAAGAAAAAAATGGGAATTAGATACTTTAAAAATGATAAAGGTTTGGCCTCATATAAATAAATGGAGCTAATAGAAATGCAGGAATAGGAGGGTATTAAATGTCACATAAATCAGTAAATTTGGTCTATGAATTTTGGAAATGTGTATCTACCATAAGATACAGCTACTTAAAAAATCAGCACATTGTTTATTATCAAAATCTGGATCGAAATACTCAATGATGTAATTTGTAAAATTCAATTCTTTGTAAAATAATAAACATAATGTTTGACAAACTTAATTTTCATTATATATATATATATATATATATATATATATATATATATATATATATATATATATATATATATATATATATATATATATATATATATATATATATATATATATATATATATATATATATATATATATATATATATATATAAATGATATTGTATATATGTGCACGTATATGGCTGATTTAATACCTTTTACATTATTGTAACATTAATTTTCTATAATATTGCAAAACAAGAATCTATCATTGATGTATAATATCAAATTTAAATAAAAATCTCTAAATTATATTTTATTATTTCATTAACTTCTACTCTCATGCACTGCATTATAAATAAATAAATAAAAATTATGAATAAATGACAAACAAAAACAAAACTGAAATTAATAATTATAAATTTATTTTATAAAAACAACCGAATTAATAACTAACTATAAAAATTAAATAAAATAAAAAAAAATTACTAAAGATTTTCATGATTCTGTTATCACCTAACATATAATCATTTGAATTTTTTAACCAAAATTTAATAAATAAAATTCGAAAAAGCCAGAAAATCGAAATAGTAATTACTAAAGTCTCATTTTACACGTTACAATTAAAAGAAGTTTTCCCAATCCCAGATCCATAATAATTATTTATTCCTGTTTTTAATACGACGATGCACAAGTGAAACATGAAATGAATGTTAAATAGATTTTATAGGATAAAGATTATTAACTTTTATATTTTTATTTCTTATACCTTCATTTCATTTTTAGATTATCAATTAATATTTTATATTTAACATGCATTTTCAGAACTGCAATTTTCAAATATTTTCAAATGAAGAACAAGAAATTTGAAACGGTAAATGGTGTAAAAGATAAAATATTTTACTAATAATTTAAAAAAATTATTGTTTTATTACAGATTTCATTCATTTTGTATTATTCACAAATATTACTCAAATATTGACATTGCTCTTGAATTCGAGTGCATAGATGACGGGCAGTCTTTTCAATGTTTGTAACATTACACTCGTTACATGTAAATGGATAAATATAATCAGAAGAACAACTTATGGGGTTTATTAACCAATATGTTATTTATTTTACACCTGAGGAGATAAATTACAATAAGTTTAATCATATATTAAAGTCAAGTATAAGACATAATTATTTTATATATAGAAAATATATACACATAGATGAAATAAGGACAAAAATTATTTGATCTATTATAGAAAAGCAGAAAAATTATTCTAGAGAAAAAAATAAAATAAAATTTGAACCACTAGACACAACAACCCTATAATAAAAAATACAAAAAGGAACAAATATTATCGGCACAATCTTTTATTATAGGCATTTTTAATTAGAGAAATATGCAATTTGAGGATTTTTCAAGCACTTTATCACATTCTAACCTTCCATGAGTAGTAGAGAAACGAAGAGGAACAACGTAAATCTAAATTTATTAAAAAAATTCAAATTCAAAACCCTTTTACAAAATTTCGAAAATAATGACAGATAATGATAGAAAACTATAGAAAATTGAGAAGAAAAACATAGAAAAACGTAATTTCTAATTGAAATATTAAATTTAGTTAATTATTTTTAGGTATTCAGAAATTGGCAAAAAATGATTGATCAAAGTCATGTAACGGGAAGAAAATTACTGCAATCAAATAAAAAATATTTTCCAGAATTATTTACTAATGAAAACAATTTAGAATGGGATTCCAAAATCTGTAAATAAAAATTTAATAAATACGAAAATATAATTTCAATAAAAATATTATTAACATTAAAAAATTAAAAATATTTTAAAACACTGTAAAAAATGTAAATTTAATGAAAAACACGCTTTTAACTTATGAATTACTTTTAATATGTGTTCTTTTCTTACATAATTTAAGAGCTTTGGTTTAAACGATGAATAATGGTTTTCATAATGTTATATTTCAAATATTAAAAACCTTCAGAATAAAGTAAAACTTAAAGATTAGACCAATAATATGTCGAAAAATATTTAAAAAAAAATTTATAAATGGCATTCTTAAATAAAAATAACTAAATAGTTTTTTACGATATTGACTTTTCCCCACCATTACTATTGCCTTATAGTTAAAGTTGTTGTCATTAGAAAATGAGAAAAAATGCGTTCTAAAATTAAAAAAAGATGTTATTTCAATTTTTGAAAGGATAAATTAAAGGCACGAATAAAGTTGTTAATAAAATTAGTTTCATCAAATTTCTTTCAATATTATTCGTAGTAAAATTAAAACGAAATCAATCTGCTGTAGATATAACTCATGTATAAAGAAAACTTATATTTGACATAATTGTTCCTGCATTTGTTTTTTCAGTCTTAATTGAAATGGGAATTCGAGGTCAGCTGTAAATGAAAAATGCTGATAAAAAGAATTTCCTACAAGTGTTTTTAGTTCATTTGATATTTCATCTTAACAATTATTTTATAAACTATAGAAAAATAATAATTAGAAATATGCATTTGTGACTTGCTAAATTATTTTTCATTTTGTATTAAATTTTGTTTATTTAATGTTGCATTTGATTTTGTTTTGAAAATAAAATTAATATTTTATTCATGAACGAATGGATAAAAACTTGAAAAGTATTTATTAAAATTTTAAATTAATTAATTTCTTTATTTAACACATTTTAAATTAATAAATAAATAAAAGAAGGTAATTACATTTATTAATTAATTACTGACACATTTGTAATAATGCTTTTTAATTGTAAGAATTGAAATGAGAAAACTTTTATTGTAGAATTAAGAAGAAAAGCTTAAATTAAAATTTTATTATTTCAAACAACCAAAAACTGTTAGTTAATTATTAAATTTAATTAACTCATCTTTTACTAATAGTCTAAATTTATTTTACTTCTTCATTTCAAATGAATAGATCAATAAAATAAATTTATACATAAATTTATTGATTTATAATCTTATAAAATTGAATTGAAAAAATTGAAAATAATCAACCAATGGTGAAGGAAATAAAATATATTACTTATATTACTATATTACTTAGACTTAGAGCTTTAGTTTTGATAATTGCGAGGCTAAGAGGAATTTGTTTTATGATCAAATCCTCTATCCAAATCACCAACAACTTTTCCATTTCATGCATGGCCCCTTGCCTTTTTTTGGTTATAACTGTAGATTGCATACATGCTGATTCTCGAACTGCTTTTAAAATTCGATATTTATCTTTTAAAATTGTTGAGATTGTTGAATGGTATAGTTTAAAGGCATGTGCTATGTCTTTCACCTTTTTACCACTATCATGCTCTTTAATTAACTTATGTTTCATTTCTATATCTATAGCACTTCTCTTATTTTTTCTACTTCTATTATTCACAGACATTTTTGGGATAAAAAAATTATTCACTTTTAAAAAATTAAAATGGCTAACTCAATTGGGCCTTTTTTAGCCTTTAAATTTTTGATATGACAGATAAATTTATGCTGTCGTTTTGTTTTTAAATTAGTTGTAGCTAAACAATTTAAAAGTGCTGAATATTTTTTAAGGCTTGCTAATTTAATTTTTTACTAATTCTAAATTTGTGTTGTTAAAAACTAAAATAGTAGGTAACTTATAAAATTAATAGTGTTTAATTAAGGAAAATTAATTGGTTTAATTTTTTAGTTCGGTTCGAAACAAAAATCAGGCCCATTGGGAAAAATAATTTTAGGAAATAATTTTGGTCGTAAGTCCGAACCGAGCCGTCGTAAGTCGAGGACTACCTGTACTGATAATATAAAATTTATAATTTATAAATATTTAACTGGCTTAATTGTTAAAGTAGTTAAAATAAATTTTTGTTAACTGCATAATAATATATTTTCGCTAGCAAGGAGAAATCAATCCAAAAAGCTAAAATAATTAAAATGGAGAATAAAAAGGAGGAGACGGAATTAAAAACAGTAAAATAAGTTCATGAGAAATAGTTAATCAAGAAAATCCACATTTTGTGTATTTATATTTCTTCTTTATAACAACATATTGTTATACACACGTCGAACAACAACCCAATTTTGAGAGTTTTTAATCTTTTTAGTATGTTTAATATTCTATTAGTTTATATTAATGTTGTCCACGGACCAACTCTTTCAAATACCACTGAATTGGTAAATGAGCTATTCTATCATAACCTTCCAATGATATTGTGGGGCATTGCCATATCATATGGTTCAATGTTTTGCAAGCTGAACATTGTAAATCTTCATTTAAAAATCCTTTTATAAACTTTTTTTATCATATGAGATAACATTATAGAAACATTTACAATAATTTTATACTCAACGTTTGCATATTCTGTTTTCAAAGATATAATGATACGAGCTTTGATTTAACACAAATTCTGAATTGGAGTATTCTTTTATATTTAAACCTTCTTAAATCTTTTATAATAATCTTGTTAAACCTCTTTTGAGATAATAATAATAATAATAATAATAATAATAATAATAATAATAATAATAATAATAATAATAATAATAATAATAATAATAATAATAATATTAATGTAATCATTAAAATATATTAAAAAAGTGCAATCATATAAAAACTTTATATTAATTATAATATCTAATTCACATATCCGAAATTTATGCATATTTACATTAAATAGAATAAATAAAAAGGAAGTATGGGTAAAAATATTGCTCATTGCCAAATTCTTTTAATCAAATATTTATTTTAATGTCCTATTAATATTGCCTAATATTTATATTAAAAATTTTCAAATTATTTACAGAAAAATTTGTCTTTAAAAATTTCATTGTTTAACTGACATAAATGATCAAATGGTTTTATAATAAATTATTCTTAAATTTGGACAATTATTAACGTATATTTTTTATTATAATAAATGAATTAAATGCTAGAAAGTAAAATATTAGTGAGAGACCGATAGAAATGTAGCGATCTCTGATATTTTTACGAAAGACCTGCTAAATGTTTTTCACAAATCAATGGCACCAGATTTCTGCAAATCGACATATTCATCTTTCCTAGATTTCTATATATATATATATATATATATATATATATATATATATATATATATATATATATATATATATATATATATATATATATATATATATATATATATATATATATATGTATGAAAAGGGAGAATATAGACAACTTTATTAATTGTTATTAGACAAACATCTCAAAACAAACAACACGACTGTTTTTATATCTTATTTTATATTCAGAATTCATAGAATGCATAGAAATATTTTGACATTTTGAAGGATATATTTTCCGAAAATCTTTTCAAATACGCTTCTATTTGCAATAAAAAATTCTACGTATTAGTTGAAGAAAGTCATCAGATAGCAAATTAAAACACATAAAAACGTTTATCAGCATATTTAATTGAAAGGGCATAATACATATAAGGCAGTAAACATTGTTTCAATAATTTCATAAAAGAATGATAATTAAAGCTGTGAGATAATTTGAGATAATAATATTTGAAGGCTGCAACAACTCTAATTCTTTTAGTTTATACTTGGTGTTGAAGACCTAAAACCGTTGCTATTATTGAATGTTTACTCTACATTATTAAATTTATAAGTTATTACCGTCTGCCAAAGACTTTAATCATTTACAAAATTTGACTTTTGATAATTACGTTTAATAATTATCAAAGTAGATTAAAATTGTTTACATATTATTTTAAATGTAATAATTAAGCTCCAGATGACATTTTATACAATTGATTTGAAAAACTTCATGATGATGTCAAGATCTTAACAATCCTTAATTGCATGATTTTTTTTATTTATTTCGAAAGAAATAAAATAACGTTCCTTTGATATATTGAGTATATTGAGACTTGTGGCGCATCTAGCGGTCACTTTATGAACTACATCTCTACAGCTTTGTAGCTCACAAGCAACACTATGAAATGGTTAGTTCTTATTTATTTTAGGCGATCTAAACGTGAAATTCTGGTATGTTGTAAATTTGCTACACAATGCAATTAAGGGTTAATGAAACTCACCAACGTATTATAAAATAAGTTAAACTGTTGCTGCGGGATTTGTTCAACAAGTATAGTAAATGAGAAAAGATCGTCTCTTACAAACAGCGTATATTCCGCGACCGTGTTAGGTGAAGCTTAGATGCCTGCTGCACACTTTTTGTCTCTCTTCTACACACATTTCTCCGAAATGTGTAAGGGACAAAAAAGTGTATCCTTGAATATCGCTGCTCGTGCAGTGTGTATTAAAAATCGACATTTTATTTATAAATTATGATTCATGCTTACATATTCTTAAATTCTTAGTGAAAAGTCAGTAGGTATCTAAATATTTATTAACTGGTATTTTTGAGTATCCCGAAAAGTTCTTATGGAACGCTTGACAACCCTAGTTATTTTAGATTCCTCAATTAAGGTTTCATATATCTACTAGTAGAAAAAAGCACATGTTTTTATAATATTTTACAATTTTTTGCCTTATAATAATTAGCTGGAATTATTTTAAATTTACTAAAGTTGCAAAAACTTAATTCAAAAATTCTACAAATGCAAATAACTAGGCAGTTTATTTGTTTTGTCTTTGTTGAAATATCTGTTATCACTTTAGTAGAAGTTCCAACGGCCAAACTCAATATAACGACTAATAATAACTTCCAATTTATCTTTGCCGTTCCATATGCAACTGTTTCATTGAAAATAATAGATATTCCTATAGGCTCTGAAGTCGAGAAAACAAAATTTAGCATTCAACTTCTTTTTCCACAAATACTGAATGAGTTAAAGGTTCTTATAAAATATTATAAATTTCTTTTGAATTTCGTTCCTTCGTGAAGCATTATCGTTCAAATGAAGATAAAAGAAGATTTGCTGATGCTGCGGATAAAGTCATTAGTTATTCAAGGTTCATGGAGGTTTATTTAAAAAAATCTGACAAGGACCAATATGTTTCTTTGTGTCCTTCCACGATAAAAAAGATAAAATTGGCTACTGACAAACGGTCTTTGAAGATTGAGAGTTAATATCTCTTTTGAATAAACCACATAATTTAATATTATGTATCTGTACGAGTATCATATTTTTTAGATATTAAAATCCTTCAATTGAGTTTTTCTAATATTAAATTGCATAGGCTTATAGATAAGATAAATTTGACTTCTTGATAATGAAGTGAATATAATTTCACATTGTGATGAATAATTGATATCAAAACGAAATCTCGCAAAAAATATTCAAGAATCTTGAGTTTGCTCATAGCTAATTTATTACAATATGTGGCAGATTCCAAACCTCTTTCTTTTTGTGTAAAGATTACCCATTTGAATTTCAAAATTTCATTGTGATAAAATCTGATTATCAGCAAGCCATTGACCTGCCATAAGTCATCATAAAAGACCCACATGCATGTTCTAATAAACATGACATAATTATACACTTACCAGAACCACTACATCGTTACCTATCATGCCGTGCTCCATGTATTTAGTAAATGTAATAAAAATAATTAGGAAGTTTAGGGAAATACCAAAAATACTTGTTATATCTAAATATATAATTTTTAGTAAAACACAATGTAAAATTTTGAAAAAAGTAATTGGAAAAATTCATGAGTTTAAAATTTAAATTAGAAAATAACAAATTTTATAACAGAATTAGTTGTTTTAATCAATGTAACCACAGCTCTATTTGATGATATCAAAATTATAGTTTTATAAATTTATGAGAACTGAAAATTGATGATGATGTAAATTTCGACTGAAATAATTTTTTTTGTATCGAATAGATTTTAATTTAATTTTTACCATCAATTTCTAAATTAAAAATTGAAATGTTATTGTAATTGATAAACTCATTTGAAATTTATTTATTTGTATTCACTGCACTCTCTTCATTTAATTTCGAGACGGTTTAAACAAATTTCATTAATTATATCAAATTCATTTTTATAAAAATTTAATTTACGAATAAAATTTACAAAGTATTATGCGATAGGAAATGGTTTGTCTGGTTTAATTTATTTATAATAAAATATTTAGTTTTTAATATATAGCAGTATCGTTTTGTAATAAATTAATCAATGGTTTTTAAAAAAAATGTTTCAATAGAATAATTTGTAAAATGTTTTTCTTCGGTTTTCTATGAAAATAATTTTGTAACATTTAATATGTTTAAATGATAAATCAAAGTAAAAAGAAATAAGTTTCACCATAAGAAATTTCATGCTAATTTATTTGGAAAGGAAATTAAAAATAAGTAAAAATAATTTACGATTAATGCTTGCTTCAATAATATAATAAATCTGAAATTATTACTCAAAAAAATTTCTATTTTAGTAAAATGCAAAATATTTAGAAAATATATATAATAATACAATTTAATTATTTAGTATTATCAATAATAATAATAATAATAATAATAATAATAATAATAATAATAATAATAATAATAATAATAATAATAATAATAATAATAATAATAATAATAATAATAATAATAATAATAATAATAATAGTGTAAATTCTTTTTTCGGATGTCTTACATTTGAATATAAACAGCACAAGCTTTGTAAAACCCAGTTCAAATCCCAATAGTATACTAGTTTTGAGCTTTTGGCTCTCATCAGTACTATGCAGGAGACGCGAAGATTTCTGTTGACAATACTACTATATTTCAGAAAAATAAGTGCTGTTTCTTTGACTATCCTGTCACCTTTTTTATTACACCAAAACACTTGTTTACTAGTAAAATGTTTCTTATAAATCATTTCTCGATTTGTTTTATATAATTAAACATAACGTTTTTCATTTATATTTTCTTCATATTTGACTAATTATTAAATATTTAAAATTAAATTTGGAGATTTAATCTGGAGATTTAATAAAAGATTTAAATAAAAGAAACATATAAAGTTGCATCTAATTTACATAAAAAATGCATTTTCTGTAATTATTAATATTTTATACTTAATACAATAAATAATTTTGAAATAATCGAATTAGTAAACATAAAATAGAATATAATACAAAAGGGTACTTAAAATCGAAAATAATATTTCAAATTTAAACAAATAATAAAATTTAAATCAGAAAAAATATTTTTTCGTTATTTATTTAATTGAAATTAAATGAAATACTAAAATATAGCAAATATGCCAAATTCCCCTTATTTTTCAGAAACACGTGAAAGAAATGAAAATAAAGGAAATGAAAAAAAAGATCACTAGTGAAAAAGGAAAATATTTGTTTGGATAAAATAAAAACAATAATATAATGTCACTTTGATCAAAGTCACTTGAAAAAGAGAGAGCCGAAACATTTTTAATAAATAATATATATATATATATATATATATTATATATAATATATATATATATATATATATATATATATATATATATATATATATATATATATATATATATATATATATATATATATATACATTTTGGCTTTTATTTATTAAAAGGAAATTGAACTTAATATTTTACGAATAATTTGTCAGTAAAATAAAATGCATGAAATAAAATTGAAAAAAATTCCTATCGTCAAAGAAATGTGTAAAATTATATGTTTATTAATTAAAGATGCTGTTAATGACAACATTTCAATTATTATTCTAATTCAAATTACGGGGTTTGGCCCTTACTTATTTATTTCTTTATAAATTTTCACTACAATTTAGATGTAAATAGACATCATGCTATGAATTCATATCTTTTTAATTAGTAAATTTGTCCATTTATTGTAAATGCATTTATATTTTGGATTAGCGTAAATGTAGTTTCTAAAACTCATTGGCGGACAAAATTCCAGAAATTACAGTTTTTAGATTCGAACAGAATTATCAATTTATTTCTTGAAATTATTTAATGCAATTTTATACTATTTAATTCGCAATTTGTTGCTCTGCAATTTTCTTTTATATTTGAAATAAATGAGCTAAAATTTCATTGATAAAGAAAGATTTCATCTAATCTTTCATCAATGGAGATAGCTTAGTTGAGTATTTAATAAATCATTTATTTTTATTCCGAATGTTAATAAATCAAAATTTAATTTATAATATTTCATTACTATAGGGGGTGACAGGACAAATTTGTTTTATACGAATAATCAAAAAGTGAATCAGTAATCGAAAACAAACAAACATACTCAAAATATGCAGGCCTCATCAACATTTTATGGATATGTTACATAATAAAAAAAAGTTAATAACATATGCTTACTAATAATGTTATGTTGATGCAAAATATGTAATAATACTCTATTTAACAGAAAGATAAGATAATTGGATACTTATTACAAGATTTTCAGTACAAAAGTTCAATGTCAATGAAATTTACAGGAGGAAGAATGATATTCATAGATTTCGAAACCAAACAAAATATTCATAAATTTTCCAGTACACAAATTTTAGATAATATGAAAATAATTCAAAAATTGCAAATTTGTTTCTTTACCTAAAGTACGAGAAATAGATCATATAGAAGAAAATATTTAAAAGTAATGCTTGAACTAATATCTGTAGAAAAAATTATCATAAAAAATTCCAAACTCAAAAATATTTAGAGAATAATCTTTATAAAAAGCAGACACAATAATTTCTCAATGTAAAACAAATTGATAAAAATCCCCAATAGATAAAGGAAATCTTGATTTAAATTTTCTCGAAAGACAATATAATTATTTAATATGATAATAGAACATACACAAAATGACATGAAAAGAACATCAGTCATATCATGAAGGATCATTAAGAACTTAAACTCTCAATAAAACCATCATTATAGAGTAAATATTTCATTAGAATAATAATTAAAATATTACAAAATAAATAAAGTAACAAATTTAAGAATCTTCTGCAAAATTAAAAAAAAAATTCATAATAAAATCTTTTCCTAAATAAATAGTGAGCTTGTGCTGTTATTATATAGAAATTATTAAATATTTATAATTTAATATAATTATTAGTTAAATTAAATAAAAATTAAATTAATTAAATACATATTTGTTTATATAATCTGATCAATTGTCCTTTTTAAAAAATCCAATTTCAAACATGCCTCACTGAAGTCGAACAAGTTACTGCTCAGTTCAGAAAATATTCTGCAGATGAACAAGTTGCTACTCAACAATCAGAACCAAGTACAAAAGAAGATTTAATTATTAAAAGTTTTAATGAAAATTCGTTTTCATTACAAAAATCATTTTATGAGAGCTTTAGAGATATGTATTTAAATAAAAAATTAATAAATCTTACATTTTTGAAAATAAATGATAAAGGTCCTGAAATTTATAATAAATACGATAGTTTAATTTCATTAAAAATATTATTAACATTAAGAAATTTTAAATATTAAGAAAAACTTTAAAAAAATGTAAATTTAATTTATTTCATAATTCCGTCAATTTTCTTCAACCAGTAATACTTGGACGGTCAAGGATAACTTTTACACAATTATTTACAAAACATTAAATAGTTGAGCTTGTTAGAATACAAATAATTAAGATTTCTTGAATTTTAAAGCTGTATATTAAAATACATATAAATTTGATATTATTAATTATAGAAATTTCTGGAGAAAGAAATATAAATATGTAATGCATAAATTGTCATCTCTTTAAAAGATTTTATAATGAATATTTATGAATATTTACTTTAAAAATAATCTATCTTTATCAACTGTGAAAAAATGCATTTTTATTACACAAGGGGTCAGTGTCAATTTTATTAAATATTTTTCTTTATAAATGATTTTCAAAATTTAAGTAAGTTCTAGATCTACAGTGCACAATAAAGAACTTCTTCAAAATGCATTATAACAATATGATTTTCTTTACATGTTTAACCGGTTCAGTGTCACCTCATTATATGAAGTCTCTTTTGCATGTTGCTCCAAACATCTCAACAGTCTTATATGAGGTACTGCTAACTCACTTCAAAAACGTCATGCCTTATTCCGAGTCACTTATAATAATAATAATAATAATAATAATTAATTATTATTATTATTATTATTATTATTATTATTATTATTATTATTATTATTATTATTATTATTATTATTATTATTAT
Organism: Schmidtea polychroa; assembly: GCA_959609185.1. NCBI lineage: Eukaryota > Metazoa > Platyhelminthes > Tricladida > Dugesiidae > Schmidtea > Schmidtea polychroa. The sequence goes on along the minus strand of CAUHTR010000028.1, from coordinate 109,369 downwards.
TATTATTATAAAGTAATAGTATAAAATTGTTTTATTCGGAGGTCTTAAACTTGAATAATGTAAACAGCAGAAGCTTTGTAATACCCAGTGCATATCCCAATAGTAGACTAGTTTCGAGCTTTTGGCTCTCATCAGTACTATGCAGGAGACGCGAAAATTTCTCTTCGAGCCAGGAAAATTATACAATATTCAGCTTTATTGCATACTTTCCCTGGTACACTGAAAATTACATCACTTGCCAATTAGCTTGGACACAGAAAATCTGTAAACTTGTAAACATGGCGTATTTTACACCACTACTTTATAAGTTAAACATGCTAAAAGTAATCGGAATCACTTGTAAACAGTTTCTGTGTATCGACTAATTCTTTAGTCCACAGAGGTGATTATGATTTTTCATACGCCATGTTTGCAAGTTTACAGATTTTCTGTAACCGAGCTAATAAGCAAGTGATGTGATTTTCAGTGTTCTAGTGAAATTATGCAATAAAACTGAATCAGCAATATTTTTACTTACCTGGCTCGAAGAGAAATCTTCGCGTCTCCTGCATAGTACTGATGAGAGCCAAAAGCTCGAAACTAGTCTACTATTCAAATTTGCACTGGGTATCACAAAGTTTGTGCTGTTTATATTATTATTATTATTATTATTATTATTATTATTATTATTATTATTATTATTATTATTATTATAATTATTATTATTATTATTATTATTATTATTATTATTATATTATTATTATTATTATTATTATTATTATTATTATTATTATTATTATTATTATTATTATTATTATTATTATTATTATTATTATTATTATTATTATTATTATTATTATTATTATTATTATTATTATTATTATTATTATTATTATTATTATTATTATTGAAAGATCAATTTCCACTGTCAAGGTTAATAAAACATGAGATAATAATTGCAGACATTCTATCACGATGAAATTAAATTTACAACAAGTAATTACGTAGTACAGATAGGATGATTTACACAATTTAATTAATATAAGGATACCCTAATTATAGATTTTGACTAAGGCTTTTATTGTCAACAAATTTTTTGAGATTTTTAAACTTGACTTAATTAATAATATTATAATATAATATAATAATAATAATTTTTACGATAAATCGTCGGTATAGGAATTATTTATAATTCATCTATATAGGTAAGCCGTCCCGTTATGACTTTTAATTGTAAAACGTCGACCTAATATGGATTATTTAAAAAAATTAAAACAATTTTTTATTAAATGTCAGAGCTAATGTCTGGTAACCAAAATTTATCAAAATTAAAAATTTAAGGAAATTTTTATTAAAATGGAACATATTTCATAAAAATCTATAAATATTCTTTTTATTACAGTATTTTTTTATATAATTGAATAAAGAAAAACATTTTTATCTTAATTGAATGTTTTGCAAATAAATTTGAGGTTATATTATCAAAATTATATTTTCATAAGTTCATGGTGAGGTCATACTAATTTGAGTAATAATTTTCTTAGGTCTTAATTGAATAGTTTTGTTTTAATGAAAACATATGACAATTTGGAAGCATAATTAATAAAAATATTCTCAAAGTTTGAAAATAATATAACACATGTTTTTTATCGACTTTTTCCCTTAGAAATTTTAACAAAACATTTCAATTACAACTATAATCAAAGATTTTTATGCTATAAACTCATCCCAAATGGATAATGATTACTTTGAAATTTTGAGTACAATACTCAACTATTTCAATTTGTTTTATTCCGCTAAACACGTGTATATTATATTAAGGTAGAAAATATATTGTTCATATTATTTATTAAATACAGGAAAATCTCAAAAAGAAATTGCACTGATGTGCCCCGTTAATTACAACATAAAATTACTTAAAAATTGACCGTGACCACTGGCACGTGGCCAGTTACTACAGAGTAACTGGGCAATTGCACGCGTCAATGTGTTTATGTAATATTGCGAAAAGATATATATCTCATTCCATTCACTCCTAGTTACGGCGACCAAGTCCAAAAGCAATTCCAAGATCACGATTATGACCATAGCGACAACGATAACGACTACTACTACTACTAGATAGGTTTCCTTGTATTATGAATGAAATATTTTCTCATTGCTTTATCTTACATATCGTTTCTATAGAAATTATTTAGAATTATAAATACATTAAATTTTTCGATTGTTAATTAAATTGTATAAAATGAAATTACTAATGTAAGCATAAAGTAAAATAACTCTCAAGCGTCTGAATAGTAATATCAAATGATTGATTTATTTATTTTAATAAATTTTTTGTCACTGAGAAATGACATAAGTCTTTTTGAGAAATCCTTGACTAATTTCTATAGAATTTTAAACTTATAGTTTCTGACTACTTTTTTCTCAAATCGAGTTATTTTTCTAACAAGATATTATATTAGCAAAGTAGATCACAGGAAAAATTGCTGAAAAAACATCTCACTCATAAATTTTCAGTTACAAGTAAAAAGAATTTATAAAAATATGAATACACCTGTTTTCAATGCATAAACACAAACTGACCTGTGCTTAAATTATTTCTCACCTTGAATGTTAAGAAAATAAAATTATTGAAGAAATGCACAATTCTCTCAAAATCTATTGAAATATCAGCAGGTAAAGCAAATACTAGCACATTTGCGTCATTACCGTCACAAAAAGGTAACTTAACAAACTCGCAGACATGCCAGAATGGAATGAAAGATACTAAATGACCTCTGAAAATATATACTCCGACTGTAAAGCAAATCTGAAATGTTAGTGTTTTATCAATGTGGTTATGGGTCGTACTGTATCTATGGAACTCAAAGAGTTAAAACACGAAAAGCATGTAATGAAAAAATTGAAAGGACAAGAAGCACGTACATTTAGTTATTAACAGATACTAAGTACTTATTTTCCCAAATACTTTTTCAACAATAAAGTTAGATTGAAGTTCTTGTGCAACAGAAAATTACACAATGCATATTAGTCACCTAAAATAAATTTATTGTGAAATAAACAAGACTTAATAAAAAATATTTTACAAAGATTTACAAATTTCAACTAGATTACTACCTAAATAAGACAAATTCCTAAAGATTCAAATTATTAACCTAAATGACTAATATTTTTTATAGATGAAATAGAAGCCTTGGAAACATTGCAGTTTATCTGACAAAATATAACGTCAATGAAAATATATTTAAATAAAATATTTTATTATTTATATTCGATGTACACGACTAAGTGACATTTTTAATAATTATTTGTAAATCTCAAAACTAAATTAGACAAACAATTTTAAACAAAAATGTTTATGTTTTTAAAATTAAAATATTAGAATATAAGTCAAAAATAAATCAAAAAAAGAGTCCAACAAGTTATTTATTCATTTTCAATTTGAATTATTCAAACTAAAATCACGTTTGCATAAAATAATATATGATTTCTATAATCTAAATGAAACGCTATGAAAATCATTGAAGTTTTTTAAATTTATATGTCTTATAAATAGAAAAAGAAACAAGAAGGATAATTTTCATTTTGTTTAAATTATAAATTTCAATATAATAAAATTTCATTTCATGTTTTTTAAATTTAAATAAATATTCTAATTTTAAATTCAAAGATTTTCACCTGATATACTGAATTTTATTTTTTTGTTTTACTGGTGCGTTTTACTAGGTGCTATTCTGAATAGGGAAACAAATAATAAAATTCAGAGTAAATCATAAAATATTGAAATCAGTTGAATAACGATAATTCGGGATTTTGGGGATAATAAATATTTAAAATTCTTATTACTACAAGGTATCCCACAAATATTATAATGAATAAATTAAATTTTAAATTATGTAAAATTTAGCAAGGCTTCAATGTTTCATTATCCTAATAGTATTCACAAAACAATTGAAATTTTCATCATGAAATTAAAGCAATATTAGAAATAAATTTACATAAAATTGAATGATCAACCTTCAAGTTCTTCTCTATGTACATATTTATTATAGATATTTTCCCATTAAAATATTTGCAATAATCATTCTGATAATGTATATAGCAATGTTACAAAGTTATCCAATATCTTAAATTCTCTTTATTGTTGCCCTTTTTATTTCCCTTAGACTTTTGCACTAAAACAAAGTAAATGTTTAAAATTGGGTTAAAATACAATTAAATTTAGAAAATACATTTTTTATTAGTATATTTTACTGTTTTCAATAATATTATTAAAATTAATATCCTATTAAATTTATATTTGATTTCACAATATCCTTATTATTATAATAATTAATAAATTAAATTATTACCATTGGCTTCAACATATCCAACGTCATGAATAGTGAACCGATCCAATGCTATGGGCTGACGATAAACAATAAATAAAGCCCCATCAGTTGGAGATCTGGTTTGAATATTTGATTCAGAAACTGATTTCTAAAATATTACAAAAATCTTGTTTTCTTTAAATTCCTTAATAAATCAGCGTTAGAAATCTATTAATGTTTTAATAAATGTATTAATTAAATTATCATATCCATTAATTGTTTCAATGCTTGATTCCAAATAGAATTACAATAGATCTTTCCTAGGTATTTGAAATATTGTTAACAAGAAATTTAACGCAAAACTTAGATAGGCTATGAATAATTATAAAAATAGAGAATTTAAGAAGTGTTGGGTAGGTCTAGTCCATAATTTAGAACTTTCTATTATAATTTGTATGATTTAACATAAATATTTTAACTGTGTTCATTTAATTTTTCTTATAAAAACATTTTACATTCCTTTAGTAGTAATTCATTTTTTTCCAATTTTATACATTGTTAAGTTTTCATTTATTTATCCAATAATAATTCTCATTTAAATATTGAATGTCTTTCTCTTAAAAATGATATATTTCTTGTTCAGTTTTTTATTATTACTTTATTAATTTAAATTTAAAAATTATTATTTTGCGAATAAATTTCATAAACCATTTTTCGGAATCGTTTTTGCAAATCAAAATGACATTTTAATCAGTAATATTAAAAATAAATTACAAAAGTTATAAAATATAATTTAAAAAAAAAATTTAAATTTACAAAAATCTCATTATTTATAGAAATATTACAATAAAAGATTATTTTTTCTTCATAATAAAGTTGAACATTTGCGTTCTTATGTTACGATATTTCGATTACGACAATAAAAATATTAATAATTTTAAATATATTTTAGACATAATATTATCAAATATCGTAAATTTAATTGTTTTCTAAACTTTAATTAAATAATTATCATTATGAAAACAATAAAAAAGTGTATGTGATAAAAATAATAACAATTTTTAATTACTTTTTTTGGTGTTTTCTTAATCTTTGCGATTAAAAAGAAATCATCGAAAAGAAACCCATATACTTCCACAGTCTTTCCACTGTCTGTAATAAAAAATTAATAAAAATTATAATAATATTAAAAAGAGAGCTTGAAGACTATAAATCGATGTTTTTTGATACTCACGAGTTTTCGGCACTGCCTTTTTCAAGTGAATTTCAAGTGAAAAAAGGCAGTATCAACAAACATCGATATATCACCGATTTATATTGTCTTCAAGCTCTCTTTTTAATAAATTCAATGGAAAAAATAATCAGTGGTGAAATTGGGGAAAAAAAGTTCTTATAATAATGATAATAATAATAATAATAATAATAATAATAATAATAATAATAATAATAATAATAATAATAATAATAATAATAATAATAATAATAATAATTTATTAAAAAGAAATCAGTGGTGAAATTTGAAAAAAAGTTCTTATAATACAATAATAATAATTTTAATAATTATAAGAGTAATAGATATTACTTAATATTATTACATTAACTAAAGTTTACATTATTATAGCACGGATTTATTAAATCAGTTTTTTCCTTTGTAAATATTTTATCAACATGAAGTTGAAAAAAAATTCTGTCTGCTTTCAATGAACTTGTGAACAATATTTACCAAGCAAACACTGGTACTTCAAAAATTAGAAATTTTTTGCCAATATTCAATTTGATTATTAAATATCAATTTTAATTTTATAATATTAATATTTGCTGTGAAATTAATAGTTTAATAATCAATAAATCAAAATATTTTTTATTAAAATGGCGTTATATAACCTGGTACCCTTACTATGTCAGAGGTCACCAAACAATGTTAAGGAACGATTTTAAGACCAAAATTAGTTCTGTATCAAATTGCGCAATATTTATTATCCAATTTATTTGCAACAAACAAAATAAATCTTTAGCATATAAATTATTATATTGATAATAAAATTTATAATTTAAATTTAAAATAAAAATAATTTATAACTATTATAAAATGAACGCGGAAAGTCTTAAAGATAGTATCGTCCGAATGTCAACCGACGAATTCACCACATTTTTTAACAAGGCTTCCGTGATAGATAGCTGTGGACCAGTAATGAAATTAGAAAAGACTCCAAGCTATACCGATGGAAAAATATAAATTTCGAATTTACTGTTTCAATTAAATCTGCTGGCCAAATATCATCCTTGTTAAAAACTTTAATTTTTAAATATATTTTATTATTTTTGTATTCCTATGTAATTCACTTGCTAAAACCTTTTCATTATCGATTTCACTAGTCACTTTGCTCCCTCCACCTAAAGGCGATCTTTGCTTTCATTGCTGTTTTTGCTATAAATCTTGAAAATCTTTCTGAAATTCATTAAGGTCTTGAATTTTATTAAGGTGTTGAATTAAATCAATGTTAGCGTTTTGTTGAGAATATTATTTTCATCAAGTCTAATATCCAATCGGGACCCAGGGCCTTAAAAGTTATAATTTGGAAGATGTTTTCCTTTATTTTAAAAGCCCTTGGAAATTCTGGTAATTTAGAATTCGCTTGTAAATTCTCACCACTTTTTATTTGATGAGCTTTAGTTCTTTCATGTTTTGCTTTGTGAGCTTTTGAAAGGTTTTTGTTACAAAAATTTACAATAATTTTGTTGACTTTTATTCATTTTTATAATTAAAAATATTAAAAATAATAAAAAGTCAAACTAATCTTTGCTTTTTTATGATCTGGATCATCTTTTTTAATTTTAACCTCTTTCGTGTACTGAATTAATTCTAATATACAAAGTGGCCAGTCTCATACATAAGAATCTTTTTCAATTCATATAATGCACATTATTAACACTTCTCGCTCTCAAAGGCGATTTCAACGGTGTTTTAAGCACACTACCGATAGACAGAAAGATTCCAAACACCGAAAGTTTCGCAGGAGGTTTGAAAGAGGTCCGAAAGAAATTCAAACAATTCACGGACTGATCCCGGGTGTGTTAGAAAGATTTGTAGCGATGCTTACCGGTTTGCCACCATACCCGGTTCAATAAATTAAATTTTTAATAAATTTTTATTAATTTTAAAATATTTTTTTTGTATAGTAGTAGGGAAATGGTCCGATAAAGTCATCTCTGCTGATGAGGTCGTAGACCTAGCAAAACAATATTCTCTCAAAATTTTTAAAAGCGAAGAGAAAAGAAATAAAGGAATAAATATGTTAGCAAGAAAATATCTCATCAAGATTATTTAGATTGCCTAAAACCAAATTCTGAAAATAAAATGGATATTATTTATAATTTAAATTCTAAAATTCATGACAAGAATCATATAAATCTTTGTAAAACTATGGTTATAAAATATGTATTTTATCTAATTTGACAATAACGCTTCCCCATGAAAATGATTTAGTTAAAATTATACAACAAAAGAATGATTTGGAAATATATAATGATTATTTATCTCCTTGTTGTAAATTTCCAACACTTTTTATTTTACAATTTTCGCAAAAATACCAAGAATATTTACATTGGTTCCCAAGTCCCAAGTCTAAAATTTTTCCAAGTTCGAGAATTTTCCCAATAATTATTTTCTATGAATTTTCCAAGGACCCAAGTAGTGAGTATATAACCCGAACTCACTACTCATACAATCAAATTTAGTCTTTAAAACATAATTTTATACATATTCCATTAAAATCTTTCATTAGCCAATATCAAAATATATTTAATTATGTATTATTAAACTAAATTTAGTATGTTTAGTTAGTAATAATATTTTAATATAAAATTATATTTTATGAAATTTATAATAAACATTGTAAAATAATAATAATAATAATAATAATAATAATAATAATAATAATAATAATAATAATAATAATAATAATAATAATAATAATAATAATAATAATAATAATAATAATAATAATAATAATAAAATTAATGTTACCATTCAAAAATAAGTATCCTTCATGCATAAGTGTTCGCTTGGGATTGGCAATCAATCTTTCACATGGCTGATTTGATAAGGAATGTTTCAAAAATTCTGGAATGAATATTCTTGGTTCCATCTCAGAAATTGGTAACCAAATTAATTGACTCTGTATTTCTTGAAGTCTCTCAAAATTCTTGAGCCACCTCATTTTATCTTCAAGGTTTCCTATCATAAAAATAACACTGTAAATTATTTATTAAACACAGCATGAAATAAGTTTTCTTGTTAATTAAAACAAATTAAAAACACACTTATATTTTTATGATATAATATTAATTCTAAACTTAATTATCTTGCTTCTATGCTATATTATTTGACTTTTTATAATTATTATATAAGTTTATCACCATACTTAAGGTTAATGGCTGTTAGATATTTATGTCATTGTTGATAATTTATTCCAATGATAACTAATGAAATACGTGCCGAAGAGACTCCATGTGTTCTCGATGAGAATGCTTTAACTTCTCGATAATTAATTTTTCGTCTTCAACCAAGTTTTGAGTTCCTTTTATAGAGATCATAACTTTATTATAAATCAAGTCATTGACTCTGGAGGAGCCGGTAAGAACTTTACCAATTTGATAATTTTTATTTTAGCATTATTTTTTTGACATTTAACCTCAGAAGCTCGGGGATTTTGTTCCTAATTAAAGTTATTTGTTTTTCTTAATTAATTAATTAGATTATATTTTATAAATAACTTTGTCTAGAGACCGCAATCAATTGATATCCCTATATTCGCATTTGCCTCATAATTTGCCACCAGCTCATATGTATTTCCCTCGAAAATATTAATTTTCCATTTTTAAAATATTTTAATTAAATTTTGAGTTCATATGTTAAATTTTATATTCACATAGCACAAACATTACATTTCTTAATGAATTTAATATTCTCACGGTTTGAACGCTTTTCCATATCTAAATGACAATATCTAATGTATAACCAAAATATCTGCACCGCCTTTATCAAAAATAACAAAGCTAATGGAAAAATATACTGAATTAAATATTTTTATAACAAAAGAATTTTATTTATAAAATACTCGAGATTATCCAAGTTTCTTTATTTAATTACTTAGAATAAACACTCGAGTTCAATAATTACTAATTATGATTTTGTTTTAATTTTAAAGTAATTTTATTCCTTCTAATTTGTTTCACAGATGAATAAACAAACTAATTATTTTAATAAACAACTGATTCTTGTTAGTAGATCAAAGCTTGTTATCATTTCTACAATAATTTCTCGTCGATTAGAATATTAAAAATACTTTCCAAAATTTTCATTTACACAAATTTCATCTTTTTTGCATTAATAATCGATTATTTGCTGAAAACAGCAAGCCAATCAAATAAATAAAAATATATTTTTAATAAATAATATAAAACATTGAATACCAAATTCATATGAAAATTAATGAAAAGGAAAAATTAAAAAAATTACAGAACAAGTTAAAGAATTATTTTAAGGAAATTTAAATTATGTTAAACAACATATATAAATGCATTTAAAATATTTAAAATTGACATCTTATTTATTCAAATGGGATTTCTTGTCAATTCAAGCATTCTAACTATTCAATACATAAGAAAACGCCAATCAAACATTCTTTCAACAGCAACATTCTTTCAAATGCAACATACATTGGAAAGACTTCCCGTCATCTCGAGAAGAACATTATTATGACCCATATTAGTGAGCACAATAAGGGCTGTAAGAGTAAAATAGATATGTTTGATTTCAAAATTCTATTAAAAAATTTCGATAATTATTGGGAACGTGTAATTTGTAAGGCGTAATTGATAAAGTCATTAAATCCGAAAATTAATGTTGTAGAATGCAGTGAATACTTGTGTTTTGAATGTTTTTAAATATTTCTTAAATATTTCTTAATTAATTAATAAAAATATTTTTTAAATTATTAAATTAAATGCTAAAATATTTTAAAAATAATATATTATTTTAATTATAATTTTTAAAACAGAATGAAATGCTTTTAGTAAATAAATCCTTAATTTATATAGTTATTATATCCAACCTGATGATCACAGGAAAACTGTCGAAATATATCGTGAAAAGAATGTTTGATTGGCATTTTCTTATAATTAAATCATTGCCATGTATGTTTAACTATTTATTAAAATGAAAATTAAAATATTTTAAAATCTTTATTTATATATTTTAAGAACTTTTTTAAATTTTCACCACTGATATCTTTTCAATTGAAATTCTATTTTTTAAATAGCATGACTATGAATCAGTAAAGAATATCGATGTATTTTTATATATGTTATAAATTAAAAATAATTTATTATTTAAATTATAATTTTTAAAAGAATATTAAAAAAAAGATTTAATTAATAAATTTATTCTATCCAACCTGACAATGATAGAAAAAATATCGAAATATATCGTAAAACGAATGTTCGAGTGGCGCTTTCTTGTTGTTAAATCGTTGTCGGATATGTTTAATTATTTATTCAAAATTGAAGTACATAAAATTATTAAATATATATCTTATTAAATTAAATTAGATTTTTCTCGAATAATATAAGTGAATAACAATAATTAATCAAATGAATATTATAAAAAAAATTAAAAATATTAAACAAATTTCAATATTTCTGTAAAATAATATATACAAATACTGTAAAAAATAAACAATAATATAAAACAATAAACCAATAATTAGTAATTTTTTAATATAATTTTATTATTAAATTTAGTTAGTATTTACAAGCAATTGATCTGCCTCATTAAAGTAATAAAAAATAATAATTTAATGAGGATTTTATATTATATTATTTGATAACTAAATTAATTAATTTTTTGAAATAATATTGAATATGTAAAAGTATAAAACACTATTCAATAATATTGTTTTAATGGTAAATAATAGACTAATTCAAAATAACAAATTAATATCGGTACAGACATGGTTTCATAATAACAAGAGAGAAGTCCGACATTACAAAAAGAGATCACAGTCAATATTATCAGCACTTCCTTTAACAGTAATAATTGTAATAATAATTGTTTCTAATTATTTAAATTATTAAATTATTGAATTTTCCGATCCCTGTTTACTAACCAATTAGATAATTTATAAATTAATTTCTCTATATTATCTTTACTATATTTCAATAAAATATTTTATTAATTTGTAATTACCCAGTCAAATTTCCACTTAAATACCTTTTTGTTTTAATTATTATCATTATCGTATTTTGAATTAATCTCCATTGAATACCCTTGAAATTAAATTAATGACTCAAAGAAATTGATATTAATCAAAGACCAATAAAATTTACTAAAAGAAATTTTGAGCAATAAAAAGTTCATCACGCAAAAAAAATAGTAATTTTTTCTTACTGAAAAATATTTTTTTTAATTATTATTTAGTCTATATCAATAAAAATACGATAAAGAAAATCAATATTTTTAACAAAAATTTACTTAATGAATTTTCGAATTTGTGTAGACTTGTTGTCAACTGCTGCTTTTCAATGATGGGAATCGTGTATTTTCTAATACAAGAAAGAAGCAAGGGCATTTTTGTATAATGTTGCATTGGTGCGACCAATAAATCACTGAGTTGTAAGCGATGACATCTTGGATCCATTTCACACCACTAAATGAAAAGATTTTAATCTATAAATAATTAATTAAATAATTATTTAATTGAAATAATAACAAATTATAATGTATAGTGTTTTATATTCTTAATAAAAATATAGTTGCAGTTTACTAATTAGTTTAAAATGTAATAAATTTTAAATATATAATTATAAATAATGTGAAACTAATAATAATTTCATTAAATTGTAACATATTTTTAATAAGTTTGTGAATATTTAAAAAATTTTAAATTTTAAATATAAATATAATTAATTATATTTATTAAAAAGAGAGTTTGAAGACTATAAATCAGTAATATATCGATGTTGTTGATACTCACGAATTTTCGGTACTGCCTTTTTCAAGTGAATTCGTGAGTATCAACAAACATCGATATATTACTGATTTATAGTCTTCAAGGTCTCTTTTTAATAAATTCAATGGAAAAAAATAATCAGTGTTGAAATATGAAAAAAGATTCTTATAATAATAATTAATTATATATTTTATCTCATCGGTGTATCAACTGATAAAGTAAAGTCTGACTATTGATTCAATTACTCGATAATATAGCAAATATTATTAATTAGTGTATTTGTTGCAATTCTAATTTAATTAAATTTCAGTAAAAATATTCAAAATTATGAATAGAATTAGATTTGAAATATTATTAATCTTCCTTATTTAGGAATCAATTGCACCCAAGAGGCAAAGCAAGAACATAATTAAAGTAATTACTACGAAATTTTGGAAAATTAATCTTTAAATTTATTTTTTAAAACGGTTATAATTTTAAGAAACAAGGCATTATAACATTATTATCATTAAATACAACTTTTATTTTGAAATTTCATTTTCTTTTAATGTTTCAAATTATTTTCATTGCGACAAAAAATCTTTTTTTCCTTCTTGAAATTAAAAAAAATAAAATCTGATCAAAATTATTTTTCTGACATTTTAATAAAATTTCATCAATTTAAATAAAAGAAAATGTTTTACCCGCTCAAATTCCAGAAAAGGTTCATATTTTTGCAAAATATCCAAAAGGGTTAAAGCACATTCATAATTAATGCAATAGTTGTGAAAAACTTCTCCATCCTTTGAATGCTGGCTCCACTATAATAAAATTAAACGAAAAGTTCTTTTTTATTTCTTGTAAATATTTAATATATTATTTTTCATTTATACTTATAAAACATAATAAAATTTGAAATAAATAAAAGTGATAATTTGCACTTTTAAAAACAATATATATGTGAAAATCAATAAATAACATAATAATAAACTACTTTCAAAACTGGTTTGTGTAATTTAATATGTGGGCAACACATCATTTGACTATCCACTTTTGAACTCATTATTTAATTTAAAAAATTTAAATGTCTTGCTTTAAATTATTCAGTCTTTATCATCTTTCTATCCTTCAATGAACCACAAAACACATCAGACCTTAAATAATGTAATTTTTGATGATGTAAAAAATAATCAAAATAACTGGGGAGAACAAACATGAAAAAATTAAAAAATATCTAGAGAATTTAAGAATGAGCTGTAGATTTGTAGAATGAGTTTTCCAGATAACACTAAAAACTTTAGAGTGTTCAGATGTAATCTAGATAGCAATATCTAAAATTTAATGAAAAATACAAATGGATGATGGAATTATAAGTAAGATTTACCCAAAAAGAATCGATAAGTGTAAATATGAAATGAAAATCATAAAGTAAGGAGACAAAAAAAGACAAAAATGAATTGAACAAAAACGCGGAAGGAGAAAATTTATAGCCAAAGAAGAATTGAATTAATCAATTGTCCAATTAGCTTATTTTGTTTAATTTATAATGGCTAAGTATCGGTTGTAATTGTAACGAATCAATATATTTGTTATTATCAAGATTTTTTCACTGAAGTCTCGGCAAAATAGCTCCGACATAATAATTAAAATAAAAGCTTTTTGGAATTTATTACATTTTATAACGGTCAAATGGAACCCATTCAATCGTATTCACAAAACAAAATACATAAATAGGAAAATTTCTTTTCAATTGCAGTCAATGCTTATGGAGGGAAATAGAGGATTTCAAGATGATGTTAGAATTGACCTTCGCTTCAAATGCTCAAGTCACTGATTCATTGAAAATGTTGGTTGAAAGTAGTCCGAAAGAACTAGATTCAATTCTCGACTACCGGGAAGACACGTATAATAAACGCCAAAGAAGAGATCACAAAGCAACACCTATCTTTACCATTCAACATTGGAATGACTGTGATCGTGTCATAGTTGGTATACCATCGAACGAATAATTATATAGAAGCATGTCATTGCAGTTTCCAACAAACAGTCGATTGCCATAATCCATCGGCCTTCAAACTTCTTGGATAGTTTCCAAAACAACAGGATAAAGTTGAGATCAATATCACTATTTTTCAGATAAGTAACAGATAACCGTAAGTATCGAAAGCTAAATGCGCGTTATTTAATCGAAGTCTTCGTACACTAATTCCAACAGAGAGTCTCGATTATCTTTGTGATATACCTACAATTTGACAATTTAACTGACTCTTAAAAACAATTTTCTCTATGAGTAAATACAAATTATTTTTTGTTTACTTTAAATAGAATATTTATTAAAATGTGAGATATCGTACAAATTTCGCATTTAAAAAATTAATGCTTTTTAAAAATGACTGAACTATTATGTATTAAGCCATTTTGTGGGGAGGCCATTTTGGCAGGCCACCTTCATTACTATTGTTAATAAAGTTTGCAAAAAGTCAGATAAATAATTAATGAAATCTTAAACATCAACTTAATTATAAAATTATATATAATAATAAAATGTAATATAATATATGTCTTATATTAAAAATTATATATTTATGAAATAATGTGTACTAAATTGTATGAGTTAAGTAATGAGTATTGAGTATTAAACTATAATTCTCTGAATACCAGAGTCATTATTTTGTTGTTGTCGAATAAACTTTTGTGTTTTAAATAACATAAATTTTAAATATACTTAAATATTTATTTTATAAGCAATATTACAGTGATAAGAGCTTATATTAGTCTTTCCAAAACATAAATTACAATTTTTTGATGACAGGCATTTTCTATACATTTAGGAAGCCGTCTCCGTAAGAGTAAAATTTGGATAGGTTAAACAATATAATATAATATTAATAAATATAATTAATATAATTAAATTTATAATCATTACTGATAAAAGCCGAAGTATAAAAACGCATATTATCCAAATCATGTTCATTATTTAAGAGATTGTGAAAAATAAAATCATTAATTTATTATATATTTAATATTTTTTTAAAATTCAATAAAATGATAAATATTAAAAGAAGGAGAATTATTTTATAAAAAATGCGTCAATACAAATTATAGAATTTTAATAAAATACTTTTAATAATCAACATTTAATCCTCCAGCTGCTTTTTCTTTTAAATGATATTGTTCCAGAAATCTGGTTAGCAAATAATATTTTGACATTTATTAATAAATTATGTTTTTGGAATTTTATAATTGCTACTATATTATCAATAATTTTTTGCAAATAATAATAATAATAATAATAATAATAATAATAATAATAATAATAATAATAATAATAATAATAATAATAATAATAATAATAATAATAATAATAATAATAATAATAATAATAATAATAATAATAATAATAATAATAATAATAATAATAATAATAATAATAATAATAATAATAATAATAATAATAATTGAATATTTCTAATTGATAGAGAAATAAGTAATTGTTTTTCCAAAATGAAAAAGAATCATAGCAAACACATACGTTCATCATTTTTATAATTAATATCACAACTCTTGACGAAACTTGGAGAATCAGATTGCACTCATTTCTACAGACAATTTAATTATCAATATCGACACAGAATATATCTAAGAATTATATAAATACAACACGACAGATAATCTTATTGAAAATGTCAGGAAATTATTTTCAAATATAGTCATATCTACAATAATTCATAAAAAAGATATGTAATTATTTTCCTTCTAGAAATAGGAAATTATTAATTGACAATAACTTGATTATACATCAACATAATTAAAAACAAATTGAAAACCCTTAGAATCTTTTAAGGATTTGTTTTGAATTTAATTTAAAAATTGTCTTCTATAAAATATTTTTTAAACTTATAAATAATCAATCATATATTTGTAATTATTATTAAATTCATTTATGACTTTTCACCAATAATCTATTTCAATTTCCATTACTTTTGCTTCTTTTGTTTAAACGAAATACTTCAATATTTTATTTCTTAGAGCAAATGTTAATAATTATCAACTTTATAAAATAGATTAGTTATAATAGAGGTTTCGAAATACCTAATTTCATTTTTGAAAGACAATTTCATACCACAATTTGAAATATTGTTAAAAGTTTACATGATAATTTTGTTGTATTTAATTTCTGTTAATATATTTTTATATGCCATACTGATAACATTTTAAAATAAAATTAATATTAACCTTGGTAAACGCTCTCAATAGGAAATCCGTTGTTCCGAATTCTAAAACTGTTGCCTCTTTCGTCAACGCTGTGATGAAATCTCTACAAAAGTTATAACTTACCTGAAAAATTAAATTTAATTATTTAAAATAAAAATTTATCTTTCAGGATAAAAATTAAATATCGTAATCGAGAACAGCAATCATACTGAAACATGCATCCAATGAAAATCATACATTTTTAATTACATCGCTAAAATATCATTTAGAAAAAATAATTTAATAACCACATACATGTTTTTAAATTACAATAAAAAAAAATAATTAAAGTTTATTTGAATAAAATCAAAAGTAAGTTTTAAAAATAATTTAACTTCGAAAATTAATGTTAACAAATCTAATGATGTAGAACTATTAAAACATAGTTTTAAAATCAACTTTATCTTTTTACAAAACATTTTAATAGACAATAATAAATATAATTTCATTGGAAATTATTTAAAATGATAAAAAATTTGTAGCAAGCATTACTGATTGAACTTATATAATAATTGCAATGAATATATTGTTTAAATAATAAGAAATAATAAAATTTGCGCTTTTTGAATATTAATAAATTATTTAGTTCATTTTAATTCATATTCAATTTTAAACAGTCATGATTCTTACATTGGTGTCAGCAAATTGGCTGATTAAAACAGTCATATTCAAGTCAGAGTTCACATGTCCTTCAACAATGCTTCAACATAGTTTCAGCAAATAGATACTGTATTTTAACTCTCGAATGTCAAACACGAAAATATAAAAAAAATAAATATATTTAGAGAATTTTTATAAAAAGTGTAAGAATTGTCAAAAGATAAATTAATATTTAAAATTTGTATTTTAAATGCATTTGATAAAAAAACTGAAAAAGAAAATTCGTTTAAATATTATTATTGAGGAAATATTGAAAAAATCCCAATCATACTTCATACAAACCTTCTTTGAAATTTTATTCCCGTAAATTAATTTTATGTTCCACTTATACATAAGTTTTTTGATTAAATGAATTTAGAACAAGCAACATGAGTCCCATAAAATCTAAGATTTTAGTTCAACCGCTACCGACATACTTTTCTTCAATACTAGTTAAAGTAAATCATGTTTTAGAAAAGTGACAGGCGACATTTAAAATTAATATGAAATAGCAGAAATATATATTCGAGACAAGAATAATAATCTACGTTAATTAATACAATATCTTATTTAAACAAATAAATTAAGAAATTATTCAAAAAATTAAACTAACATAGCATAGTTCATCAAGATTTCCATATAAATCTTGAGGTTCAATAAACATCAAATGACCTTCCACTTGTAAAGCCTTCAGTGGTTCCATAAAACACTAAAAACAATCCAATTCAATGATAAATAATATTTATTAATCATTATGTTTATTATTATTACATTTGTTTATTGATGGGTTTCAAATAATTTGAAATAAATATCTTGATTTTTAATATATATAAAGGGAAATTATTGGACTTGTAGAAAATAAAGCAAAAATTTTCATGTTAATGATATCGAATCTATATAGATTATAGATTATAATTAAGATTTTAAATTCAAACAAAAACCAAATACTTTTTTATGAATATTTATTTTTATATGTATTTATGGATATCAACAATTTGTATTAGAAAAAATACAACAAATTGTATTAGAAATTAATCAAACTATCACTTCGATGTTTCACCATAGTTTTCATTGTAAAAACATAAAAAATGCCAAATTAGTTCTATTTCTAATAATTATGCAACATAGTCCCTATTTTCTGAGTGCTTATTTTCTTAATAAAAATATCTATGTTTTTTTTAATGTCAAATATAATTTTTATTTCCTTCATTTCTCTAAGATATGTAAGTTAATTCAAATTATATACAATTTTACCAAAAATCCTTTATCAAATAGTATTTTGTTTTTGAAAAACGAAAAGAATATAAAATAATTTAATAATAAAAATACTAAATATTTTATACCATCTTTTCGCGTAATAAGCCACTGGCTTAGTTTTAATGCTTTTTAAAGAAAAGAGTGATGAATAAATATTATTTGAGTATTTATTAAGCCACTACCTTTTAATAAGTCACTACTCTTTATTAAACTACTACTCTTTTTGTAGTTAAAAAAATGTTAAAAAAGTTAAAAAAAATTCTTCTAAGCTAGTGAGTTATAACGCCCAAAACAGGGTACTTTGCTAAATCACGCAAATATAATGCTATGACAATGTATGTCAGTTTAAAATGTAATATAAAAACATTTTAATGCAAATTATTTTTATTTTCACTCTTACTTAGATTTTATTTGGGTTTTGAAAAGCTTTAAATGTATTATTTTGTTTAAATTTGTCATTTTAAAATTTTATTTCATTTTGATAATTATATATATATAAATATAAAATCTGAAGTAAATTATGTAGTGATTTATATATCAAAAATCTAATTAAATGTTACATTTCATTTTAAGTAAGATGTAAAGGTGTCCTGAGTAATGCTTGAAGCATTGATTTGCGTCTCAATTTCCGATCCTCCGCTTTTGCTAAATTATGATATTTTAGACAAATTCATTCATCTCATCTTTACAGACGATAACTATTTTGCGATATTTTATCTACTCTCATTAAAAATTAGTAGTCTATTTAATGTTACGGCGACATCCAAATTTCTCCTTTATTTGTTTAATGAACTTGATTTCAATACGAAATTAGGAAGTTTCATTTAATTCTCGCATATGTTATAGCAAATTATGCAATTAGGGCAAGACTAAATTTCTTTATAGTTATGTTTTTATCTTTTAAATCAATTAAATATTATAAAGTAGAGTTTATCCTATCACAATATAAATTATATAAAAATAGAATGTAACTAATGAATATTTTACTTCAAAATCGGGTGACTTTGCGGTTTTCGGTGACTAAAATAATGTTCGTTGTCCCCGATTTTGACTCTCATTAATCCTAAATAAAGCATGTTGTGATATTTGAGCATTTAAGCATAAATTCCAGATTGACACACATAATTAAAACAAATTCAAAAATTCGAAACCTTTCAAGAAAAAACAAAATAGAATAATTTAAGAATGTTTTGAAAATTATATTTTAAATTTCAATTAAAAGTTGCAATATAATGAATCATTCTAAAACTTTAATTTTATGAGTTATCAAAAATAATATTAGTATACAGACAAAAATATTCAAAATAATTTATAAAAGAATAGCTTATATTTTTTTAAATTTATTTTAAAAATTATTTTAAATGACTAGCATAAAAATATCGGATTTATTTAAAAAAATAAAATTAACTTCATTTATTTTCAAAACGCTTTTGTTCTTTCTAATATATTTATTTTAAAACTCATTTTATAAAAATACATATTCTTAAAAAATATTATAAAAATATTTTGTTTATCCGTAAACAACTAGTAAACAATCTATCTTTCATTTCTAATTTGCAAATGATGTTTTAGGTTTAATTACAGTTATTTGAATAAAATTTTATCTTTTCACATAATATTTAAGTCATTAGACCTGTGTAAAATAGACTCAAAAATTATAAAACGCATTATATTTCAAAATTAATATTTAATTTGACAAAATTTCAAAAGGTTTCACTTATAATAAATTATTTTTAACATTGATATATTGCTAATCTGTTTTCAATTATTTTTATTTTCATTTCGTTTCAGTTTATAGATCAATATTTTCATTTATTTAACATTGAGCTGAAAATCTGTGAAAAAAATAATATCTATTTTTGGTAAATATGTTTAATTTCAAAACCTATAGAATAATTAATGTAAAAGTTATCAAAGAAAACTTGCTTTCATATCTTTTATTTTTAATGAATATATCACTTCAATTATTTGTTTATTTTGTAATTGTGGAATTATTTGTTAAAAATTTTATTTTATTAATTTTTGTATAATTGTATTTACTTATAAATAATATTTAATTTTAACATTGGTAATTTATTTATATTTGTAAACTTTCAATTATAATGACTTTTAATTATTTTTAATAGTTTGCTTTGCTGCTTCCGCACAAAAATGATATATTTTATAAAAATAAAAATTTTTTATAAATTACGTTTTAAAAAAATTTTTTTAAAATATTCTTAAAATATGAAAATATTAAATTTCAACAATTTAGCTAAATAATATTCATCTCAATAAAAAATTAAATTATTTAAAGATTTTTAGCAATTTAAATCGCCATTAAAACAATCTCAAACCTTTTCACAATAATAAAAGAAAATTGAAAAAATCAAAATTTCGAGTAAAATATTTTATTTCACCACAAAGGCAAAAAGTCAGTGGGATTGTGGAATTATTTAAATATCTAGACAAGCACCCTATTACGTTGTAAAATTTAATATTTAATTATTTTCTTTTTACTCATTATCAAATAGAGATTTTCAAAAACCACAAAATCTGAGAAGTCAATTTATTTTTAGAATGCATGAAAAGGTGAAATAAAAATTTAATTGCAATTTTTATTACATTTTATATAGTAAATTAGGTTTTGAAATTTATTAAATAATTAAACTAGTTACTGTTAATATAATTTGATAGATGAATACAAATAAATTTAATTTTGTAGCAACTTCATAAATAGGTATAAAATTTTACAAATATACGTTAGAATGTGACACCATCAAGACTCGATTTTTGATAATTATTATATTTTCTAAAGAAATACCATTCTAAAATTAAATATTAAGAACAATATTGAACTTCACACCATAAGGTATATCAAAGACGTCACTAGTATATTACCTCTTTTAATTTCATGAATAATTTTACTATATTAAACTTTTAAAAAAGATTAAACTTAAAGCAATCAAACCGGATATCACAATTTCTTGTACTGCTATAACAAAAGAATTGTGATATTTGATGCTATCGGATGACGGATCTGTCGTGTTTGATTCCGGATAGGATTGAAATTCTTACATGGTACCAGTGAGAGGCAAATAAACTCGAAAATAGTCTACCATTAAAAATCACACTGAAAATCTCTTTAAAATTTAATTTTATTCAGTCAGTTCTCCAAAACCCAATAAAAAAGCAATATATTATAAAACTGTTTTTAAAACTTTGGTAAAATAGAACTAAATTTTAATTATTAAATAAATCTTTGTAAAAAATGATATACTCTATTTAATATTTTCAAAATATTCAATTTTGTTTAATTCATTTAAATTTATTATAAAATTTCAAAGGACGTTTAATTTATATTAATATTTAATAATTTAATCAAAGAAAGAAGGCAAAGTTTTTATAATAGAAAATCACCAAATAAGTATATTAAAATATTACATTGATATAAATTTTGACCATTTAACAGTCTTATTCAGGCTAGGAAATAAAGAATATTCAAACAAATTAACATATAATAATCGTAATCAAATTGCATCAAACTAAAAAATATTTTAATAAAATTTTAAAAAACATTTTTTTAATAATATAAAAATTATTTTATTTTTAAAAAATCACACAAAATAGTTAAAATTCTCATGCAAAAAATCTGTTTTAAATAAATATAAAGAATAAATTTAATTTAAATTTTAAAAATTGTTGTCATACAAAAAATTTAACAAACAATAACACCATCCCAAATAATAAATATACAAGTTAAATTATTTAAATACATTCAAAATCCCTGTAGATTGGGTACTTTGAATATTAATTATAGAATTTAAAGATCTAATTAACAACGCCTCGCACGTTATTCGTAATTAATGAAACTCTTCGACAAGATCTTGAAATCGGCAATACTTATATTTTTACTGCTACACTTCCTAAAATAATCACTAATGTAAGCCAATCCATTCCGTCGGCAATGCTCAAGAACTCGAGTGCAGAGATGACGGGCAGTCTCTCCAATATATATGACATTACACCCATTACATGAAAATTAATACACGAGTTCTGAAAACAGACCAACTGGAGTTGGAGGCTTATTAGTGAACATGCCACTAACGATTGCAAGACGTTGAAACAATCCTAAATATAGCCTTATCTACATGTTTAAAGATCTTATGGTAGAATTCTCTGGAACCTTCAAAATAGAATAATACCAACATATTTCTGATCAGTGTGCTTAGATCAATTTTTCACCTTTCGAACTTGACAACATATTAACTTTAACATCAAAAATAGGATCATTACATTCAGATAAAACTGTACAAGGATCATGAGTATTCAACATGTTTTTTAAATTTTAATTAAAATATTTTTTAGTTTGATACAATTTGATTACAATTATTAATTGTTAATTTTTTTGAATATTCTTATTTTCATTTTGTTCTTATTAAAAAGATTTCTAGCCTGAAGAAGACTGTTAAATAGTCGAAATATATAGCAATGTTATATTTTAATTTACTTAGTTGGCGATTTTCTATTATTTAATAATTTATTAATTTTTTATTTAAAACGCCTATATTTATAATTTATGCAAATATATATAAATTTTGAAATTGAACTACCATTATGTAGAAAAGCAAATATGATCTTGTTTAAGTGCATGTAATAAAATTATGACAAAAATAAAATTAAATAAATTTGTTAATTACGTTTTGATTTGTTTTTATTTAAAGTATATGTCTGAGGTATGTCTTTATTATTCACTTATAAAGATATGAAGTATAAAAGAACCCTTGAAATAAATAGATCAAGATGTTGTTTTAAATTTAACACAAATTTTAGGCACTACTTTCAATAATCATGAGATTTTTACTGTATTTATATGAGATAGCCAATTTAAGATTATAATATCATAGAATAAGAGAAATGTTAAACTTTTGCATAATTCTAATCGAATGATATCGGTTGATTTGGCATTACAGAGAAGAACTGTTAAATATATGCTAAAGCATTATGTAAACATTAGCTAATGAAAATCATCTTTATCTCAGTAAAACTATAACGGCATTTTCTTTCAAAAAATGAGGATAATAAATTAATTTCATCCATAATAATATTTCGTTATTATTTCATGAACGATATAAACTATTTTTACCATTTATTATTTTATGTATATGTTAAATCTTTTTCATTTGCTACTATGGAAACCAATATTTTCTATTGTAAAATTTCCTATTATATATATACGATATTCTTAATATAAAAACAAATATTTATTTATATATAATAAAATAATACATTTTAAAGTAAATATACATTAAAAATATATTTCAACAGATAGGCCACCATTTTCAGGCTTCTAAGTTATACAATGACGTGTGTAATAAAAATTGCACCTATATAAATAAAATTACCCATACAAATCCAATCGAAAGGTTATGATAAAAGTTACATGCAGAAGGTTTTGTTTCTTCATCAAGTGGATTTCTGTATATTTTTCTTCATTGGAATAAGGTGCATTTGAAACAAAATTATAGAGAAAAGACAGATTTATCTTGATAAATGATTAATTTAGTGAAAATGGAAGGTTAACACTTTTCCAATTCTTTTCCTGACAGAAAAATAAGAATTGCTGTTTCTTAATATGAGAAATAATATGAGAAATAATCTAAAAGGAGGCAGAATATTTAAAATATATTGATCAAAATCATTCCAATAGAATTTGAAATTACGCTGAATGCACGAATATTGAAACATTAAAACACAAAAAAATTGAATTCAAGATTTATCAGGATTAAAATTTGACATAAAGTACAATGTTAATTGAAAATGATCATTAAAGCTTTATTAAAATATATATTTTTACATGATAGTTTCAACCAATAGCACAATAGTTAACAGACTATAAACATCAAACACAACATCAATCAAACTTTGTCAAATCAACTATTCAATACAAGAAACAAGTTCAAAACTAATTGTAAACTCAAACTTTGTTCGCATTTATGGTTAAAATAATCCATCCAAATATTTTATTATTTTATATTGGGCAGTATCAACCATAGATAAAAATGGTCTTATAGGTACAATGTTTTGGCTTTTTAGAAGCCCAATCTATTTCGCAGGTTGCGATCCCATAGGCGAATAGATTGAACCGCATTTTTATCAATATGTCGCTTAATCAAATCACGTTACATCATCAATCTAATATTTGATAGTTTTTTATTTATGGAAGTATTCCTTATTTTTTCTAAGTCCAACATTCTTGTTAAGGTTCTTCTAGGTATTAATTGGACATCTTTACTTGAAAGACAATAACAAATTTTTATTTAAAAAAAGGAAAAAATGAATCATCTTTTTTTCCTAGACAAGAAACAAAATGACTAGTTCCTTTTTTATATATAATAATAATTATTATTATTAATTTGTCTGCTAACAAACATTTACCACCCCGACTCATTTACTATTATACCACGTCTGTTTCAAAACTTTTTATGTTATTATAAAGAGCAAAAAATTTGAAAACATAACAAAGATTTTCGCATAAATTTGTAAATAAATTATTTTTAAAACATTTGTTTAAATTTGTATATTTCATTTATTTATTATCAAAATAACCGGAATGCAGCACTACATAAATTTACAAAATAACAAATAGAGAATAAAAATTTCCAAAATGAAAGTCGCCTTTCAAATTGTATTTGTTTTTGTCAAAATTAATTAATTAATTGTTAAACAAATTATCTAATTAGTTGAGTAATCAAACTGAGAATATTTTAGTCCGTTTAATATAAAATTATATTTTTGTCAAAATAACAAAAAATATTTAATTCAATTAAACAGTTGATAAAATGCTTTCAGTTTTGTTTAATCAGATAGCCAATTTAGGTGTTCAAACAACGAATTTATGGCAAACAAATCCGAAATATATATGTCCTATCAATATCGGAAGTGCAAGTTGCAGTGAATTTCGGATAAAATTTAATTTTAGATGCAGATTTATAAATTTATTTGGGTTATATATAATGTAATTCAATAAGAAACTTACGAATTCCATATTTTGTAATAAATTAAAACCTTTTTTTTGAAACAATTTTGAAACATTTAATTTTTATAAAATAATATTTTTATTAATACGGACCAGCAATTCAACGATATTTATAACACACTTGCAGTTTTGTATAATAGTAATAATTGTATAACGCCAATAAAATAAATTATACACTAAAGCACAAAGTGACAAATCCATAGGAAATTTACGATTTCTGTTATTAAATAATAATACTTTCATTAATTATGCGCTTTTTAGATTTTTTAATTTTATTTTATACCGTTATATTTTTTATTTTTGAATATGTAATTAGGATTTAAAATGTATATTATATTACAACGGTGGGCAAATGCGGCTCTTAGAGCCGCATGCGGCTCTTTGATAATTGAATTTTTGATAATTGAATTTGAAAATTGAATTCGATTTTTTTATTTTGAAATTTTTTCAACTGAATTTTTAAAAAAAAAATTTTTGTTGCAATTGTATTTTCATGGTTAGTTCATTTTTACCTGTGTCACAAAATAGGTGTAAACAGAATTAAAATTTATAGTGTCATTCGATGGCGGTATTTAGAATCAAAATTTAATATTTCCTTATTACATTCTACCTTGTTTGATTGTTTTTATAAGCAATATTTAAATAATACATGTCTCACTACACTATATACCAGGGGTGGGCAAGTGCGGCTCTTTGATGAGCCATGTGGCTCTCTAGGACCTCATGCGTGCCCACCCCTGTTATATTATCATTATTATTACAATGTAAAAAATATAATAAGACTATATAGCATTAGACTACCATAGAATAGTTTTATAAGATAAATTATTATTAGGAAATATTTAAAATCAAAAAAAAAATCATTAATTAGTTTCTAATTTCTACGAGAAGTATTATCACAACAAAAATCAAAATCAACAAACTTAACAATTGGGATAAACCGAAAATTACCAAGAAGTCTTCATACATACTTCCGAAATTTCGATTACGAAAGCCGTGGACTAGAAAGAATATTGTAGTAATCTCTTAACTTCAACTATTCTCAGAAAATCTTGAAATTTTCAAAGTTCATAAGGTTTTTTTTATTGTCGTTGTTTAATAAACTTTATAAAGAATAATTAGATCGTTATATTTTGGTAATTCGATATTTATTTTTGTTATATAAACACAATTCGACCCCAACTGTCCCGAGAAATGTGACTCAGCTGTGTCCTACAGATCTCCTCGCCTTTGGGTATAACTATACCAAAACTACAATACACAAACAACACAAACATTACCAACAATAACACAATATTCCTATATATGAAATGTCATTTTACTCTTCAATTGTAATGACATTGTTTAAAAACTAATTTATTTGAAATATGGCATAACCCACATTGGAAAACATTATCGGCATAATAAACATATAAAATACGAAACCAGCAATTACTATGAAAATTGGGAAAGAATATATAGAAATCAACCGAATCCGTTAATTATACAAATTGCCAATTTATACAATAGGATTTTAAAAATTTCATTAAAAAAATTAAATTCTGAAACCTTTTTTATCAGAAAAATAAAAACATTTCTATTAATTTATTAACATAACCATTTTTGTTGTTTCCATTACTTCAATTATATAATATGAACAAATTACATTTGATAAAAAAGTACCGAAAATACGTGTTTAATAAGTATTGACATATTGCTCTATAACAGTGTTTCTCAGACTTTCTCTAAAAAAATTTAAAAGCTCGCGCCACACCTGTCCAAAAATCAAATATTTTTACAAATTTTTTGACTTTCCAATGATATATAAAAAAGCTAACTTTTAGTCTATACTAATTAAATATGATTACGAGCGATTTTTATAAGTTAATAAAGACATCTCTTTGTAATTTTGAT
Organism: Schmidtea polychroa; assembly: GCA_959609185.1. Classification (NCBI taxonomy): domain Eukaryota; kingdom Metazoa; phylum Platyhelminthes; order Tricladida; family Dugesiidae; genus Schmidtea; species Schmidtea polychroa. The sequence continues at coordinate 82,025 of CAUHTR010000028.1, read as the reverse complement.
CCACAGAAGCGACTTTTACTAGCACATCAATTGACTTCGCGTAATCAATAATTGAGCATCCTTCTTCGATGGCCTCAAGCATTTGACACATCACTTGCGTTCTGTAGTGGAATTTCATGGTGCGAATGATACCTTGATCCAGCGGCTGTATAAGAGATGTTGTCTTCGGTGGTATAAACTCTACTTTGATGTTCTTGAGCTGTTCTTCTACTTTATGAGAAGCCGCGATATCGGGAAAATGGAATGATTTTTCGATTAACAAGCTCCAGATCAAATTTAAGAAGAATATAAGCCCAAATTCGATTGGTCATCCAAGCGTTGTTGCTGCTGAAATACGCAAAGGTGGTCGAGCAGTTCGAAAGCAACGTGAATTTGCTTATTTGTAGTCCGAAGAATAACTGACAAAGCCGGAGTCAAAATGACAGTGTTGGCATCCAAAGCTATGGCTATTATTAATTATTATTAAATTTACAAATAATTAAAATCACAGGAAATACGTAATTTGCTGAATCTCTTGTCATGAAAAGAGTCTATTTCCCATTTTGGTAAGTTTATATCTATTGTTGAGGATTAAATTGTGACAATGGGATCAGATTTATTGTTATTACAGTCTGCTCAATGTCAAAACAGTCACTGAGAAATTTTGTCTAATGAACAAGAAAAAACTTTTCATTCAAAAAATTCAGTTTAGTTGATTTTATTCAATTGATTTTCTCTTCGATATTTTGACTTCTATAGGATCAATCAACCAGAAAGAGGTAAGGTTATGGGTTTATAAAGTAAAATTTTAGTATATAATCGTGCAATATCTTTCCCACCAAATTACAAAATTATTTTTGTAGATTTTCTACATGTAAATATTTGACTTAATAGTTATAAAAAAGTAACCCTAATGTAATCCTATGAAGCAAAAAAAGGCCAAACCAAAGCGAATAGTATATTTGATTTATCCATGGCCATAAAAATAAATGCAAACCATTAAACAATGGAAATCGGACCCTTTTGATTAAAATCACTCAAGCGTTTCAACAATATTGGTTTTAAATTAAATAAATATGAAATAAATTCTCAAATTAGTAATTAATAATTTGAAATTACACATAACAAATAACAAATAACACGCAAATTATTCAGGAATCCAAAAAAATACTTAAGAGGTGTCATGAATTAATCAAAAAATAATTAAAAAGTAATTAATTGAATTACAGGCTTAAAAAGCAACTTAATTTAGTCAGAAAACCTGGAATCGAATGATAAGTAAAAAATTAAATATAATTATAAATATATAATCAAATTAATTAATTAAAAATCTATCAATCCCAACAATCATTAACAAAAATTAAAAAGTCATTTTTGGCAATTGTAGGATCAAGATATAAGACTCGTAGGATGAAATGAAATTATATTAAATTAATTCGAGGAAAAGAGAAAACCCCCAATGATGATTTATCGGGGGTAGCCATATATAAACTAGTTAATTTAAATGAAAAGTTTCATTCAAAAGTGAATAAAAATATCTTATCTATCATTAATAGAAATTGATAGATTTTTACTAATAAGTGACAAATCAGATTTATACAGCTTGAAGCAGATTCCTTTGGGGTTTCATGCCAATGGATCCGACTGTTAATTGATATTAATTATTGCAATTTGAGACACTGAAAATCTTTCATTACTGTATTTTCATTAAATCTTTTATATTATGTTATTATTTTAATAATAGACATGTGTCATCAGAATTAATTATTTACCTGCCGAAACTATTTAAAAACCCAACAATTTTTCTTTTCTTCATACATCTTTAATAAACATTATTTTATAATAAATTTACATTATCATAATTACAAAAACAGACAAAACATAGTCACTAGAGCTTATCGATATTTTTAATTGTATTGAAATGCAAATCCTTAAAAATCTCGTAATAACAATAATTGGATTTTTGTGTCAGCCGATTCACAATAAGAATGCCAATTTTTAGGAAATTTCTGCTTTAAATAAAAAATTTAACAAATATAGGTTTGCATAATAAAATTATTCAAATAAAATAATAAATTAAAAATTTTAATAATTTTAGCTATTAACTGAAAATGCTTGATAATAAAAAGAAAAATTTTCAGGTAATAAAGTAATATCAAATATTAAATACAACAATATTTGTACAAACATATGAAAAAATAAAAAAAATATTCATCTTTTTCTGAAATAAAGATATTAAAAATTGATATATATATATATACTAATAAAAAAATGATGAAAGCGATAAATGTTTTACTAATAAATAAAAAAAAATATAAAAATAGTTAAATTTATTTCATTTAAAAAAAAGTTATTTCATCGTTTTTCAAAAACAAAATATATTCAGCTTAAATTATAAAAAATAATTTTTCTACATGAATAGATTTCTGAAATGATAGAACAACTTTCATAATGAATTGTCAATGTAATAGAAAATTTCTGCTCTAATTATTTCAGAGTTTGATTCAATACGATTTGTCCTAACTTTGAAATTTTTTGATATTGCATTATTTCAGAAAGAAATTATCACAATTCTGTGAAATGTACAACTGTTAGAACCTGTTTTAAATCCATTATAAAAGATTTACATCAAATATTATATTTTTTGAGTAACAGCATGTCAGGCTTTCAGTTAAGATAATTATGTTAAAACATTGAAAAACTCAAAAATGTGAAAAAAGTGAATCATGATTATGACAGACTTTATTTTAATTTTAAGTCGTTATAATAAATTAACTGAGAAAAAAGAATAAAGTTCTCTACATTTAATTTATAGAGTACCCTAAAATGATAACAATATTTATTTATTAAAATAGAATAAAAATAAAATAGTTTTCAAACTTTTCTTAAAATTTTCATCTGATTTTATTAAATGTAAAAATTTCAAATCATAAGTGAGCGTAATAAAAATATGTCCAAAATACCATATTTGACTTATCATTTTCTTGGATCATAATTCATCATTTTCTTTTAAAGTTTATACTTTAATAAATTAAATAAAAATATTATTATTATTATTATTATTATTATTATTATTATTATTATTATTATTATTATTATTATTATTATTATTATTATTATTATTATTATTATTATTATTATTATTATTATTATTATTATTATTATTATTATTATTATTATTATTATTATTATTATTATTATTATTATTATTATTATTATTATTATTATTATTATTAAATGAAAACTAACGTGTTTCAAAACTAGTAAATGGTCCACTAAAAATACCAATTCACTTTTAAACAACTCCCACACCGCATCTCTTCTTCGACATTCCATATCTGGTACAAGAGTTTCAGTTTCCAACTTGTTAGAATGAGGTATTAAATCCGTCCAATGCAAATCCTACAAAAAAATAAAAACTCAGAAAATATAAAATACATTTTGGTTATTCGTAATAGTATCAGCAAAATAGTTGGAAAATATTTCAAGAATGCTGATTGAGTTTAATAATAATATAGTAACTTATTATAGATAAAGAATTAAGATATCATTTTTAAGATATCACACGAAAATCGAAACCTCCAATCATAACCTCCATTATATTTATATTGTTTTAATATTTACCGTATAATGGCCCGTGGATTTAAACTTAGTGAAAACGAAAAAGGAAAGATCAATTCATATTTCAAAAAAGGGGAAAATAATGCAGGTATTGCCAAAAATTTGAACAGATCAAGACATGTCATATCGAATTATTTGGATAATAGTTATAAAAAGCAATGGAAACGAATGGACCGTCCTAATGTACTTTCTAATCGGCAGAAAAGAAGTTTAATAAGGTATGAGAAAAACACAACATTATATACAACTCGCATAATGTCAGATTTAGAGCTAAACTGCAGTAAAACAACAATATGGGGAACATTAAAAAATATGGTGAGGTCAAATTCATTAAAATGCTTGCTAAACCTCCACTTACTAATGCTCATAAAATAGCAAGAATTAACTTTGTCGAAAATCATATTAATAACCACACTGACTGGACCAAGATAATATTCTCAGACGAGAAAAAATTTAATTTGGATATTCCTAATGGTTATAAATACTATTGGCATCATTTAAAGGATTCAAAAGAAATATTTTCTAAGAAATTTTATGGTGGAGGATCAGCTATGATATGGAGTGCCATAAATTATGATAAAAATTTAGCTTTAAGTGTGGCTCTAACAACTATTAATAGTGACAAGTACTATGCTTTTATAAAAGAAGTTGTAGTTCCGTATTTTAATACGATGACTAAAAGGTGTTTAAAGGTGCTGAAAAACTCAAGAACATCATTAAAATCCTAATTTTGTACAATACAGTTGTATAGTATCTTAAATAAATAGTTTGTATAATGTGTCCTATAGGTTTGAAACAAAATTTATTAGGCTAAATGCAATTTAGTAGTTAAAAATATACTAAAAACGGAAATTATAAATAAATAGTAATTTATTCATGTTTATTTAATATATTGTTTAATTAATTTGTTGTAATATAATTTGTGTTAGTATATAAAGCACAAATAGGGGGTGTCTTAAACTTTTGAAACAGGGTGTATATATCCAATATATTTACATCCATCATTTTGTAAACTATTAAGAAACATAATGATGCAATAATAATTGTATATATTATCACTAATTCATGTAAAATTCAACCATGTTATAACTTTCACTGGCATTTAGTTTCTTTTAATTATAAGTTTGGCTTTCTCCTATCAATAATATTACTTGTAATAATTCTATTCCATGAAAAAAAATAATATTGTATTCAAAACAAAAAATCTTCAGTTGCCTAATTTGAAATGTTTATAATAATATTAAAAATATTTTCTACAAAGGCTTGATTTACCATAAACAGAAAAGAAATATCTAGAACTCACTATTTTGAAAGTTTTGGTGAAGAATGACATACCAAAGTTCAATAAAAAAATGTTGATATAAGAGTAAGAAAATGAATTTTTATAGTTTTAAGTTTTAATTTATCTTTTAAGTTTAATTTATTTCGGAAGTACACGAATTACGTTAATCTTTATTAAATAAAAATGTCTAAAGTGAATTTTAATTTCCTTAAAAATAATAATAATATTATTATTATTATTATTATTATTATTATTATTATTATTATTATTATTATTATTATTATTATTATTATTATTATTATTATTATTATTATTATTATTATTATTATTATTATTATTATTATTATTATTAGTAGTAGTAGTAGTAGTATAAAATGATAATTTATTGCATAATATGAGTAATTATTTAAATTTATATATATTAAATTAAATGAGAAATTTTACGGCAAAGACTTATCTTATCATTTACTTGTTTAATATTTAATTTATGCGGCGACCAAAAACTCATCATTTAAAAATAATAATAAAAATGATTGCTTTTCTTTTATTGTCATTATAAGAAAGCATTCATTCTTATTTAGAAATATACTTGTTAAAATTATTGTTTTTGCAATTATTTTAGATATTATCACTGATTTCTCACGAAAATATCGGAACACGTTGATAAAGAAACAAAAATATTTTTTATTAGTACATACAATAACAACAAGAAAATTTGTATTACTTCTACAACTCAAATTGAAATAATGATAAGAAACTCATCGCTATTAAAGAATGGAGTTGATATGTATATTTATCATATACATATAAAATTATAAATATATGAACAATTGTGAAAGTTTGGATTTTTATATTTTTAAAATTTATGTTATTAAAAATTCATTTTTATTAAGGTTTTTGTTTGAGTGTATGAATTATTTATATTACTTTATTTTTTTGGTGATACTTTTTATATTTTCTTTTAAAATTTCATTTTTATTTTCAATGCAACTATTGATAAATTTGTGTTACATAAGATTAAAAATGTTGATCAATGAAAATAAATGAATTGTTTAAAGATAATACTTATTTTAATAATTAATATTTGTATTTCAAATTTTTATTGTTTTTGTTTGCCAAGGAGAATCATTTTATAAAGCCTGAATAACAAATGTATACAATATTTATATGTCCTTAGATTGAAAGAAAAGTGGATGTTTTAAAGTAAATAAACAAACATCTAATATTAATTATGTTAAAATTAATTTTTGAAACTTTAATTTATAAAAATTTTTATTTTTAAAAATGTAGCAATGAAAAAAATTATTGTAAGAAAAATTTGAAATTGGAAATAGGAAATAAAAGACATTGATATGAATTTTATAAATAACATTGTTTTAACTGAAAATTAATTAATAAATTTTAAAAAATTGCTCCCAATTTTTAGAACAGTTTTGTCAAGTGTTATTAAACAAATTACAGAAATTTTAAACTCAATAAGATATTGTTTAACACTTCATTTGAAATTTTCGCTTAAAATATAAAGTTTACTTTACATTAAAAATGATTGGCAAGAAATATACCATTACATGTGTTATGATGCCAAACAAACAGATGTAATTGTTAAAGAAAACAAAATATCATAATTTTAAAAATTAAACTCAAAATTATTTTAATAAATGTATAAATTTATTAAAATTTAAAATTTTTTAATTTTTCAACATTAAAATTTTAATTATTTAAAAAACCTATTAAAATTTCTTCTAGTTTAATTTTTAAAAGTATTTAAATTTTTTAAATTGTTTCATTTTTTGAAATATATCAACTTTGCTCTGATTCAGATGTATTCAAGGCAATTTTCTCATACAAAAAGTGATAAATGATAAAGTTGATAGATAGTAATGATCCTGCTAAGTAAATTGCTCATTGATGCTGATTTTGAATATTAATAGTGACTTCCATGGTCAACACAAATATTAATAAAATTCGCAGTTAATCATAGTACAAAAATGATAATTGTATTAATATACGCAATGATCAAGCAACAAAAAGGGCCCAAGTTCAATTGTCATTCTCAAAGCGTAAAAAACCGAGTTGAAATTTATGTTAGATTAAAAATAATAAAAAAAAACATTTCTAATAATTAAAACTACTATATATTTACTTATAAAAGTAATAATCAGTAAACAAAAATGATCTTAGACGTAGCTAAAATTAAACATCTTTCTGTACAGAAAATACTTTTTACCAATTCAAAGATATATCTAACATTTTGTTTATTTTATAAAAATCTTATTGTTTTACTGAACTGTCATTTTTTCTGAAAATTTACCTTAACCGGTATTTATATTTAATAGTTGCTATTGGAAACATAAGAATAGATTCAAGAAGAGAAACTGAGAATGGATGTATCTGTAGGAATTGTTTATTTTTCAAATTTTATTTATTATTTTAACTTTAATCAATTTAAAAAGTCTGTTTCCTATGGTAAAATCCCAACAAACTTTTATCCATTAAGGTGAATTTAGTAGTAAAAACACAAGAAATTCTAGATGTAATAATAATATAATTAAATATCTCAATAATTTTCAAAGCAACAGTAAATGTTTTTGAGAATGCTATTTAAAATTTCAGAAAACGAACTTTCAGAATTTTTTTAAAATTCGATAAATAAAAATTAAAAAATTGGTACATCAAGCATGTCAACCTCACGGACGGTGAACCATTTGTGATCCGTAATAAATATCTTTGTGGTATTTAATATAAAGTTATTTAAAAAGAAGATTAGTTCATCGCTTAATTTTTACAACTTACAGTTACACATAAATAACTTTATTACTCGACTTTACCTGAGATAGATGCCAAAAATAATTCTTTATTCATTATAATAATTTTGTTCATCCTATTCTTATAAATTTATTTCAATTCCTAACTATATACAATATTTTTAGTTTTCTATTGTTCATTGGAGATGAGGAAAATGTCAAGGGACCTTTCTCTATTTACATTCACAAATACTGCGAGAATCATTCGTCTGCTATATACAAACCTGCGACTTTGGGCGGAAACAAAATGTTGAAAATAAACTACTTAGAAATGACAAAATGAATTACACGTGAAAACTTCACATCACTACTGTTTACTATTTGAAGAACTTCTTAGAACAGATATACGGATCATTGTTTTGTTTTATAATATAAGTCTGTGATTTTCAAACGGTGGTACACGACGTGTTGACATCTTATACGCAGAATAAAAAAATTGTTATATGTTATAACTGTAAGAAACTCTTTTTACTTGATCTGCATGTATGGAGTAAATGCTGAAACGTCAAAATCTCTTCATTTATTTTTATTTTTCACAACAGATGTAATATACTATAATTACATTATAATGATTATATAACAATGTCGATATATAATAAGTTAAGATTTAAATTATTTAATAATAAATTAATAATAATTTAAATTAGTTATTATAAATTGCTAATTAAACATAAGCCTACAAGAAGTCTTCAATCACCTCTTATTTTTGATTTGATCTTTTGGTGATAGTACGCCAACATTCGTGTTTCCACTTGGTGGTACAATAAAAATAACGTTTTAAAACCACGGGTCTAAATTATTAATAATTAATTTCGAAGTTTCTATAAGCGTCTCATTACCATCCTTTCATGAACCGAATATTTTAACCGCCAATAATAATATATACCACACTAATACGCTTCACAAGAAATATTTGGCTTTCGGAAAAGAAAAATAGTTCGATTTACATTACGCTTATTAATATATTTAAACATTATTGTATTCAGTATGTCTTTATCTTAACCAAGAGATAATAAAACTAAAAAACTAGTATTGAGGAACATCAAAATTTCCAAGACATGTAGAATTGATGTATTTTTGGTGTGAAGTAAAAGATAAAATAATCGACTTGATATGTAATAATCTTGATAAAGTACCAAAGTTACACAATTAATTACAATAATGAATATTCAAAATAATAGACTTTTATTAATCATTATAGTAATTGTATAATTTTCACTTTATAAATGACAACCACATAGAATGATAAAATAATTTAAATGTTATTATAAGAAAGCACCATTCAAACATTTGTTAAATGATATATTTCGACAGTTTTCCTGTCATTAGACAGGACCGGCAAAACTAATTAATTATCTTAAAAATTTATTCTAAATTATTTTTTCAATTTTTCAATTTAAACTAAATATATTTAAATATTTTAAAATATTTTATTATAATTATATTTTATTATAATTATATTTTAATATAATTTCTATAATTTTTAATTTTATTTATTAACTTTAAAATAAATTGAAATATAAAATTATTTAACTTAATAATCCTTAATAATAACAACAACAATTCACATACCCACAATTTACAACCCAAACTATTTAAAGACATTTAAACACAAGTATTCACAGTATTTTGTACATTAATCTTCAGATTCAATTATTTTATCAATAAAGCTTCACAAAATCACGTTACCAATAATTATTGAAATTTATTAAAAAAATTTTAAAATCAAACATGTCTATTTTAATCATACAACTCTTATTGTGCTCACTAATATTGATCAGCAATGCTCCAATACAGATATAACGGGAAGTCTCTTCAATGTATGCGGTATCACACTAATNCTAATATTGATCAGCAATGCTCCAATACAGATATAACGGGAAGTCTCTTCAATGTATGCGGTATCACACTAATTACATGCAAATTGAAAAACCAGATAAAAATATAATTCAATCAGAGTTTCTGATTTAATAATAAACATGTTGCATACTTACCTAATCTTATAATTTAAATTTCCAAACTGCTTGCTTATCTTTTTCTTATAATCTATAAAACCTTCTGAGTACGGTTGTACCAACACAAGTTAGGCTCATCATCCTTACACTCACTATTAAATTTATTTACATCACCATTCATTTCACGCACACAAATCAAATTAAGAGTGTTGAACCTTGTATGTGCTTCACTTTTATCTTGCACCCCACTTTACTTTGCAAAGAATTAATGACTCCAAAATTTCCAGTTCAAAACCAGAAATATATAAAAATATTAGATAAACGCATTATTATCTTGTTTTTATCAAGAATTATGCTGCGTCACAATGTGATATACGTATACAATAATATGTAGATGCTAAAATCAGTTATTAATAAAACAAACATAAACATCAAATGATGTAAGAGGAAGTAGTATTAAAACTAATGACTATTGCTTCAAATAATAGAAAACCGTACTTTTACTATTTTTTTAATTTTGTAACAAGGAGGAAAGCTTTTCAATTAATTCGAAATATGCCTGCTAGTTATTACTATCATCCACAACAGTCAGATATTGGTTATATATTGAGTATTTCTACAATTAAAAAATGTATCTCTTATAAAAACGGAATGACCCAGGGCGCTTCAAAAGAATATCTGCAGAAAGCAGGACATGCTATGTATCCCAGGAAAGCTAGAAAACCCTATTTGATACTACGATCTTGTCACCAGAGGTTATGAAAAACAAGACGAAATTATGATAATCGTTCGAAACATTTGATTGAATAACTGCAAACATTTAAAAATGAGTAATTTTTATATAGTTTACAAAAATGGTAAAAAGTATATTTCGCCAAATTAGTTTTAAAACATGCGTTTAGAGAGTGTTGAAAATTAATTTCTATGTTCGCAAGGCAAGGAAAGTTCAAAAAAAGGTGCATAGTACAGGGAAGAAGGAATTAGAAAAATATGACTTTTTACATATATGAAATTGAAAAAAATATGAAATTTAAATCGATAAGATTAAAAAAAATTTCTTCAATTTCAGAAACAGAATGCAAATGCCTTAGATAATGCATTTAGAAGACCAAGATTAAGCACATTAGTCTTATTATGATGGTAAAATGGAAGAAAGAGATGAAGAAAGACTAATTTTACAACTAAACAAGGAAGGTTTGAATTCAAAAATGTTTTACTTAGACATTCATGATTATGAAGAAGAATTTTTAGGCCCAAAGTTTATTATATCTTATACATATTTTGAGATACAGAAATACGTACAAATGAGATATAAAACAAGTAAGACCTAAAAACAAGTAAGAACTTAAAGCAAGTAAGAACTAAAAACATGTAAAACTAAAAGATCAGGAATAATTAGTAAAATTTACAATAAGAATTTGGTTATGTTTAACGAAACCACGATGTAAAAACACACTTAAAGAAATTAAAAATGAAGTAATAATTCCAATGCCTTTTACGTTTATATTCATTCATATCATTTTAAAATTACATAATTTCTATTTACAAATGTATGGATCTTTTGTAAAAGAGAATTATGTATTTTGATTTATACATTGTTAGGACATTAAAAAAATGAAAATTGCCATCATTTTGGCAGGTTGTAGTTAATTTTATAATAATTATAGAAATTTGCTTCATTTCTATAAAAGCAAAAGCAAAAGAAAGAAAGGCATTAATTATAAAACATTATAAGAACCCAATCTATTGGATTGAAATAGATAGATAAGTATTCAATATGTTAAAGAATGTACTAAAAGTGCCTCCAGTCTTGAGTTGTTCCATAAAAAATGTTTCGGATCATGTTGCATGTATAGTTAACCAATTTCAAAATGAAGAATTTATCGAAATAAGATTGAAATACTGTGCAAAAAGAAAATAATTAACGGATATAGATAAAGAAGTTAAAGGTTTCGTCGATAATTGCTCAGTATGAGTAGAAAGATAAAATGTCCTTTCACAAAAGAAAATGTCCAAGAAACAAAACTATGTATAATTGTAATATTTTTGTTACAATGCCAGCCAAATATAAAGATTCATGAAGACTTTATTTGGAAACAACATTTTTTATTAAATATAATTTCAACTATTTAAATCATTTTGAAAATTTATTTCATCTACTTTATTTGTTTTCATAAATATTTTAAACAGGTTTCTAAATATATGAGCTTATCAAAGGCCTTTAGTGACCATGGAGTATGCCCTACATAAAATCTAGATCGTCTACTTGAAAAAAAATATTATTCAAATATAATGTTTAGCAATATTTGGTAATTTGATTACTGAAAACCCTAAATAAACGTCACCTGTCAAAACATATTTAATGAATAAAAGATTATTTCTTAATTTTACATACTAATTTACTAACTGATTAGGTGTAAGCTAGGCGTTTTATTTGATCAAAAATTTTAAGTTTAATACACACTTGATAAAGACTACCAAAATATCGTATATTATATATATATATATTTGATTGAGTCTTACAAATATTAATATAAAAATTATTGAATTAAGAATGGATCAACGGTTTAATATTTTTCAGTGTAAGGTGTATTAAAATAAGTTGACAGGTGCTTGTTAAAGCGTCATTTTATAAAATGAACTTTTATTTTCAATCTAAGAAGAAAAATAAAATTAAAGATTTTGCTACTATCACTCACAATATGTTATCAATAATAATAACATTCATATTATAAAGGATTTTTTTACCATAGTTAATGTTAAATGAAACTTACATAATATGACATGAGTAAACTGTCATGAAACTCCGAAGGTTTAATTGTTTTTAGTGCTTCTTGCAAGTCAAGCATTGATTCTTTTGATTTTGATTTTTTGTCTATCTAAAAATATTTAATTGTTTAATTTTATAGATTATTAATACAGAGATTTAACATAAAAAATCATTATAGAAATATTCCAGAAGTTTTATCATTTATTATTTTATTATAATTTAAAATTTTACTACATTTATTCAACAAAAAGTAACAACATTAATTCAAATTTGAAGCATTTTTTAAAATACAAATACACAAAGAATTGACAAACTAATTAATAATCCTGATGACTTAAATATTGAAGAATTACAAAATACAAAATACTGAAAAATTGCAAATATGACAAATTTAAAGGAAGTAATTGATTAATAAAAATACAATTTTAAAATCTTTGTTGGCTGAAATTTAAAAAACTTTTCTTATAATATTATTTAATATTTTAATTATTAAATTTAAAATGTATTATTGATTTAGAAATTTTATTATTTTAATTTCAATTTGAAAACTTAAGCACATCATCAAAATTGAAGTTTCGAAAAGTTATTTTGAAAATATTATATTATGAAATACATCATATTAAAATTGGACTTATTTATTTATCACTTCAGAACGAATAACAAAATTGAATGTAATTCTTTTGCAACTAACAAGCAAAATAGTAGTTTTTATGGAAATTTTATTTTTTGAAAATAATTGCCGAATTTGTAAGCATGGATTTAAATTACAGCTGTTTGATAATATTTCCCTTAAAATCCCGGATAAATCCGTAATCTAATATAAAAAATGTCAAGTAATGAGGCTTAAAAGATGTCGAAACATAAAAAGAAATTTGACTTAATATTTTACTTTAATCTGTCTATAAAATATTAAGGTTAGGTTTATTTCACAATAATATTTATTTGAATTATTATAGAATATAATAAAAGTTCATTAAATTGAAATATTGAATTGTTAATTTTTAATTTTATTTAAAAAATTCACTTTTGTCCATAGTGTCAAATAATTTAAATTTTATATTAAACTAGTAAATGACAAGATCAGCCTCAAATATTTTTTAAGTGAAAATTTTCAATTAATAGATATCTAACAGCATACTTTTATCGAGTAATTTACATGTTGAACAATTAATTTATGATGCTACCAAGAAATCAACATTATTTTTTTCACTTTTACTATTTTAACCCTTTAATGGACAATGACGTTTATACACGTCATACTACTACGTTCTGTAACAGCAACTAAAAAAGTGCGTCCGCGAAAGGGTTAATAATAGTTAACCAATATTTTATAGTGTTTTATTTAATGGTTTTAATATCTATTATTTTTATGATAATATTTGTCAAAATTCATTATTCAATAAAATTTTATATTAAATTTGAACCATTTTCTAATAGCCCTAGTTGTAGTAGATACATTTTAAAAATTATACGGCTAAATGGACATTTAATTTATCCAATAATTTGTTTTCCTTAATTCTACCGTTTTCTTTGATAGCTTTTGTTCATCGTATTTATTTTAGAATATCCTACATAAAATCTTATTTTAACAGGCAAAAGATTATGTCAAGTGCTCTTGGTATTTTATTACCAATTGTTATAACTAGTTATTGTTAGAACCTTTAAAAAAGTAATTACAACATAAAATCTCAAAGTTGGCCATTTTTGAAACAAACTATAAAAATAAGGATTAGTCTTATATATTTTTTGATGGAACCATGAAAAATAGTTTTCTCAAAATTATAATCTAACTGTCAGTTTCAACTATATTTTGTTTTCTGATTTTTACAAACTTATTAATTAAAATATTTGATTAAATTTCATTATATTATTAATCTTTCAAGATGATGAATCCTTTTAATCGGTTGAACTCGACACCGTCCTCATCACTTTAATTTTGTTTGTCTAAAGTTTAGAACTGTCTATAGATATTTCGTTGAAAATAAATTTAATTTGTAAGAAAATGAAAGAGGTACAAAAGACAGGCTTTCTGTAGAAACATTAATAATGCTTTTTTTACTATTTCATACATTTTGAAATTGAATTTTTTGGCTACAATAAAAATTTTAAAACATTTCAAAATAAATAAATTTAACTCTATTTATATTTTATATTACTTTATATAATAATGATGAGTAATAAAAACTGTTTATTAGACAGTAGTGAAAATTTAATATTCATAACATTCATTACAAAATTTAAAAAGTAGTAAATTAAATTGTTTATTCAACCCCCACTTCTTTTTAAATATGTATTACAAACGACTAAATCCCAAAATAATCTACCTATTTTAAAACTGGTTCTCATTCTTTCAAAGTTTGGGAATTACAGTAATTACAATAATCATATTTATTATATATTTTTATAATAATTATGGTAATTATATTTCTTGATGGATTTTAAAATGTTAATTTTGTTTATGCCTGTACACATATACCATTTCTACAATTTCTTACAATTCTAAATTTAATTTTAATTCACATTCAAATACCGAAAATATACATTTTAAAAGGTTGAATATTTTTAAATACCGAAAAACATAACTGCAATACATTTTCTAGTCAACTTTTACTGATCAATAAAACAAATTATTATTTCCTTCATTCAGACTGGATGATTTTCTTGAGAAAATTAGTTTTGCAAATTAAAAATTATTCACAACAATAATAGCTTTCTCACAATCTTTTGTCATCATTCGTTTTGTTTTACATAATTGCTTTAGAGAGGAAAAATCTTTCAATTAAAATCAAAGAATTTTATTTGAGCTGTTGCAAAACAATGTTTTGGTTAAGATTGCATTATTTCTTGTATGGAGATTTTAAGATTTTTAGAAATTAGTAATTTGATTTTTGGTTTAACTAATATTTTAAGCTTTCTTTCTTATGTTATATAATTAGTACTAATTGTGTAAAGTTATTTATTCATTACAGTAACAAGTGTCACTTACCTTTGATAAGGAATATAAAGTCACATACAAAGTTTTCAATTTGATGAGAAATTAAATCTTTCATTAGAAGTCCTAAGTATTGCACACCTTATGGTGGGTAATAATAATAATTATTATTAATATAACAAGTTTTATTGGAAAATGTGTATTAATTTGAGATTCTCTACGATTAATTCTTCATTGTAATATCTGCTGTAGATTTTTCATCTTCCTCAGCTACTGCAGTAAGGGAAATATGCAAACTGCAAATATCTCCTAGTCTTAGATTTGGCAGCATTTAAGGAAATTTAGACAAATATGAAATTTTTAATAGAGAAAAGTAGAAATTAAATATTATTATTACTAGAGTAAATATAAGTTATTAAAAGTTATAGTAACCTTAGTAATTTATAATTACTAAAAATCAAAAGTAAATATTTTCAAATTTTATATATAAATAACATTAAGTGAACTGGCTAGTGTGAAATTAGAGAGAGAGAATCAGATAAACATCAACGTAGATGGAAACCGATACCAACAAATTCTTCCGTTTTACTCCATTTCCAAATTGAATCTCTTATAATCAGATCCCTATGAGTCCAATTCATGTAACATCGTTTAGATAATTATATTGTAAATAAATTAAATGAAAGCTGACGAGGTGTTTAGTTATATCAGGGTAAGCTTAATAAATAATGTGTTTCCTTTTTAACGTGCGTTTGACTTGCATGTCACAAATGTGTATGTGTGTATGCATCAAACTCTTACATTTTACTTTTCTATTTTTAAATTATTTATAATAATTTTTACAGGAATTTTAGATATTTATTAATAAAAATTTGAATTTATTTCAATACAACGTGAGTTCTATTATTTTTAAATTAATTAATTGACAAAAATAATTTTTTAATATTCAAAGAAATCTACTTTTTTACAATACTTAGATAAGAAACGGTGAAGTTTTTTAAAATAGTTTTCAAATTTTTATAATCATCTTTTTAACTCAATTTTCAGTCTCATTGTCTAAATCGAATCTTCTTTCGAGATACATATTCATTTTTAAATTTAGGTTAATAAAATTTACGATTTTCTAGTTTTTTTCCCAACATCAACATTGGACGGTAAAGTTGTTAAAAAGATTTTAGGACAATGTGAAATACTAAAAAACTATTAAATTTATTAAAAATTGAAGATAAATTTTAAGAAATTATGTCATACGGAAGATAGTAGATTACGGAATTTTCTTCAAAGTTCTTTTGGTCATTTTTTTGTAAATATTTCTGTAAATGATTTATTATAATGCGTTTGTTCATTACAACGGTTCTACATATCGAGTTTTTGCATGCATATATTTTATTATGTATTGTGTTTGTGTGTCAGTTTATTTTTTCTACCACTTTCTATATTAAATAAGTTAAAATATAATATTATATACTATATATAATATATAGCAACGCTAAAAATGAACACACAGGTAGGTTTGCGTATTTATATAATATAAACATATTGATTCTTTTTAAACATTATAGATGTGTTTATTCATTGCAAACTGATGAATAACCGATTCAATTTAGAACTTCTGTAATATAAATATAACATGGTGATTAATTAAATACAAGTTTAACTCTTAAATCCAAGATTTCAGAAGTTATAGATTTATCGTTACTTGGAATTAAATTTTGAGAAACTATTCTCGTCGTTGGAGTTGCTGCGCATAAATTCATTCTTTTTAACTTCCCAGAATATAGAAAGGTATTAGCAATTGAATTTTTATAATAATGAATTTGATTTATTTTTAAGCATACATATACATTTATACTATTTAAAGAGAGTTAAGAATATTAGTATTTTGAGTAATAATATTTTATCTTGATTTTTAATTCGAATCTAAAGTTTGAGAGATTAAAACTTAAAATAATGTTTCAACCAATTTCCAGGTGCTTAATTATTGGGCATCCCACAAAATCTTGATTTCTTTCACTATATACAAAGCTGCCGTTGAATAAACAATGTCATATAGTATAAATTTCTGAGGACGGTTGGCTCAGCTGATTTCTTTCTTTCATAGAAGTCAGCGATACATTTTTCTAATATTTCTTTATATACTAATATAACTCTTGTAAATTTCGTTCATTTAACTTTCATTAGGTATCTGTATTTTATGTTTTTTAATCATCTATTTTAAATTTATTCTTTTCATTTTCAACTACTAGAGTTTTGAGACGCTCAATGTTTTCATTAATTTGTAATCATTTTATTTTTTGTTTTATGGCTGATATTCGTGTTTAAATTTCTTTGGTTTAAGAATCTTTATAAATTTCCATACACCACGCGCGTCTTCCCCACTTATTATAAAGTAGTGCATCTGAATTTGAATAACAAACTCGTTTTCTACATTTAACACCCATGATTGAATTTGTGACGTTATAGGCTTTATTGTAATCAACATAAAAGATGTGGCTTGTTCTTAGCCTAAGTCTGCTTCCCAAATAGATTTTCAAAATTGATATATTTCTGATCTAATGCATCATAAATTCTTAAAATATTTAATAAAATTAAATATCATATAATATTTTAGATTTCTTGGACTAAGTTTCATGGTTGAAAATTAGTTTTGCACTCACTAATGAATTGTTCTTTTTTGAATCGTCTACTGTAAATTTCTGCATTCATTTAATTCACTATTGCCATTGTTGTCGTGCGTAAAAATAGCAAGTCTTTTTGGAAAAATGATTTAAACACACGCATTTTTTAATTTGGCGAGTATATATATATTTAATTTTAATATTACTATTACAGTATTTATTATTATTATTATTATTTATTTTTGAATTTTTGATAACTTCCAGAAACTTCTTCCAGCAAGTAATTAGTTTAAAAATATTTTTAATTAAGCAATGCCTTTGAATTTATTAAATATATTATGAGAAATTGAAATAATTTAAAACTTATTTTGTTACAATTAGTAATAGTTTGTCATTTGTCCCATCATGCTTAATCCAACCAAAGATAAAATATTTATAAAAATCAGATATTTTCGAAATTCTAAAATATTTCCCTTACTTTTTAAACAATGATTTCATTTAAATCGAAAATTAATTTGTTATTTTAGTTAGAATTTACGAAGGATTTTAAATTTTTAAAATCATTTTTTGACATTGTTTTTCGTTATTTTTATTACTATTCAGACTTATGATTTAAGTTCTTTGTTTTACAGTAAACATGAATTTTTATCACATTCAAAAAAACATTTAAAAAGTCAGTGCCGAAAATTCATGTTTTAATACGTCTGAAATAAAAAAATATGAAATTGAAATAATAATAATAATGATAATAATAATTATAATAATAATATTAATAATATTAATATTAATAATTTATTAAAAAGAGAAGTTGAAGACTATAAATCTAATATATCTATGTTTTTTGATACTCATGAATTTTTGGCACTGCCTTTTTCAAGTGAAAATTCACTTGAAAAAGGCAGTGCCGAAAATTCGTGAGTATCAACAAACATCGATATATTACTGATTTAAAGTCTTCAAGCTCTCTTTTTAATAAATTCAATGGAAAAAATAATCAGTGTTGAAATTGGAGAAAAAGTTCTTATAATAATAATAATAATAATAATAATAATAATAATAATAATAATAATAATAATAATAATAATAATAATAATAATAATAATTTCATCAATAAATTTACATATCAGATTTTTATTTTTTATTGTGGATTTGGGCATTTTTATCACACTTTCAATAAAAACAAAAATTTAATTTAACTGCAAATTGAGAAAATTGTATATAAAGCAAACAATTAATTCTCTGTCATACTCAGGCTGCCTACTTGAGCAAACACGATTGAAGCAATCGGTCTAGATCTGTAATAATAGTTAAAGAGAATAAGAAATATTAAAACTTTTCTCTATCACTTGATTTCGAAATACATACTCTTAGGTAAATTCTTTTTTTTGCTTTCGTTCAACTCTGATAAATGAAATAATGCAAAAAATTGAACTATATTTATTTGTATTAATATTATTATTATTATTAATAAAATATTTTCTTCATTGATATTGTATAATGTATATGATAAAAATAATTTCTTTAAATTTAGTTGTACCTTTAATATCAATCTAGGCCCCGACTCACAAAATTTAAATCCCGTACTGCGTACAACCTTAGATTTATATTTGTTTGAGGTTGTCTAAAGTTGCGCAAAAATAAATTTAAATACAGAAAATTTAGTGTAAATAGATAAACAGCAAAATTTATTAAAATTCAAAAATTAATTAAAAATTTGAAAAATGAAAAAATTATATATTCCGGGAAACAGGTATGTGTGAATGGCAAATAATAAGACAAATACGAATACAATAATATAAAATTTGTGGGCGTCCCAAGGAAAGATTATAAAAAAAATTAATTTAAAAAAATTAATAAATTTAATTTTATTATGTCATAGAAACCCCAACCGATAAATGAGAAAAATAATGATATTAGTTTTTGCTCAAAATCAAAACAGATGAACTGAGTTTTTGAACTTTAAAGCAAGAGGTCACCAGCTTAATTGTTTTGATTTTATGAGAAATTATTCTTACTTGATTTTTTCACTTGAGAAATATTGTTTGCCTAATTTAATTATATTTTAGGAGAGAAATTTGTATAAGAAGCCGGTTCAATGGTTGCTAATTGCCATTCTGATCGAAAACAGAAAAGCGAAAAAAGAAAAACGTAAAGAAGAAGAGTTCGATCAATTAAAAAGTACCTAGACGATTTACCCTTGGGATACCTACCTAAAAATTTAACCTTTAAAAGTTTATATTTAATTTTACAGTGCAGTAAACAATATTGCAAAAGATTTGTTAAGAAATTGAATAAATTATTTTGTGTTGGGTATTTTTTGATTATTTGAAACAAAAAGCACGATAGGTCAGAGTCTTTACCAATCTTACAATAATAACCCAACATATGACTGTTTATTATTATATTATTCAGTTTATTCAATAGATTTTGTTTTCCATTACATATATTTTTGTAATTATTAGGATTCTCATCCGTTACAACATTAACAACTGGTTCCAAATCACTAAATAATTCCATAAGTTTTATTCAATAAATTTTACACTCAAAAACTTGTTTTCCTTATTTTTTGTTATTTAAACAAATTTCAATTTTCCTTTTAAAATATTTTTCGATAAAAATATTTTTTAAAAATGCTCAATTTCAGTCTTCTTTTTAAAATATTTTTTAAATTTAACAAAATTTCTAATTAAATCTTTAAAAATCTATCAACTTCCTCATAGTAATAATTATTTTAGCAAAATTAAAATGTTTATTAACAATTTTTTTGTCAAAAGATGTTTAAGATTTAACTATTATACTGATCCTCTAATATTTAACATACATACCAGATAATTTCATTAAAAAGAATTAATTAATTTATTTATATAATATTTAAAAAAGTTAGAAAACGAGACATATATCAACGCATATTGATAATTTTCATTGGGGTTAAATTAACATTTTTAATAAAGGTTATGAAAATTATTACAACACTATTACAACAATGTTTTTATTTCATATCGTATCTTTTATTTTAGTAGTGTTTTTACTTTTAATTACAAAAGAAATTTTCAAATGACAGAAAATTTCCTATAATATACTAAATTGATGATTGTAATTATAATTCCTATAAGGAACCTCAGTTCTTAGACGGTTTTTGACACCTTTCAAATATTATTATCTTTAATAATTTTATTGTTTCAAATCTTTACTAAATATAATTTAATAATATATTTATTCAATTTACAGATTTTTCAATGAAATATAGCATTTGGTCTTAAAGTTGCAATAGTTAAATTTCAAAAATGACAATTGATAGAAATTTAGATTTTTAATTAAAAGAAATATAATGATTATCATATATAAATTAAATTTTAGAAAAAATTTCATTTTAGTCAAATATTAAATCAGTCTAAAAAATAATTAATTTTAATCAGTAGAGACTTAATAAATGCTTTTAACGCAATTTATTAATTAATATTTTAAAATTTTTCACAAATTATTATTTTATTATTTGGTACGAAATAATTTCATTAAATCATTAAAAAACTTAAATTCAAATCCGGTATATGTCTTTTAAAATAAATATCAAATTATAATAGACTATCTGACAAGAGTCTTCCCCATCGAAACATCAAATCTAATTAGACGTTCTATTTCATTCTGCAATATTATTACCTCATCATATTCCTTTCCCTGTGAAATGCCAACGGTCATTTTTTCAGTGCAATGAAGGCAATTAATTTCAACTATTTTTCTAATAGACATAATTCAAGCCAAAATTCGTCAAAATGACCCATTTAATGGGAACGTTTTTAATAAATCGTTTTTTTATTAAACTATGGCATTTTATTAATAAAAACTATGCAAAACTAGGAATTATTTTATTCACAAATACTTGTTGGTTTTGCAAATAACGTTTGTCAGTTTACAAATTTATCATTTATTAAATGTTTTAATTTATTTTTTATTTTTTAAATTTATCATTATTAATTATCATTTGTCCTAAATTATTTCACTTTAAGATTTATTTGTATTCTTGAATTTTTTATATATATTTTATTTTTAACAAGATAAATCGAAAATCAAATTCTGTTTGCCAGTTAACAAATTTATTATAATTTAAATATGTTAATTAATTTGTTTGTTTAATTTATCATCATTAATTATCATTTATTTCCTTTTTATTATTTATATAATTATTTCCTTAAAAGATTTATTTAAATGCTTGGATTTTTTATATATGTTTTTAATTTTTAACAAGCTAATTTGAAAATTAAATTCTGAGAGCAATGACATCAGACGACCATTTATTTAAACAAAAATCTTAAACTTTCTTAATCTTTAAAAGTTATGAATTCAAATAAAATATACAGAACAATCATTTCAAGATTATTAGGTAAATCCTTTATTTTCTTGTTCACTTTTGATCGATTTTTGCTTTCTTAAGACATTTAATTTATTTTCAATACGACTTTAAATCAAAATTGTGTTACAAAAGAAAACGGTTTTGATCTATAGTTATACTAAAAACTAATGAAATACCAAAAGTTCAGATTTTGTATTTTCCTACATTGGAGTAATTATTATTATTATTATTATTATTATTATTATTATTATTATTATTATTATTATTATTATTATTATTATTATTATTATTATTATTATTATTATTATTATTATTATTATTATTATTATTATTATTATTATTATTATTATTATTATTATTATTATTATTATTATTATTATTTTCAAATATCAGATTACTTATTACTGATATTTTTAGATATACAGTCAACTCCTCTAAACCAAAGTTTTAAACTCGAAAAGGAATTGACTGCATCATTTTTTTAAAAATCAGTTTCTGATTTACTATTTTCTTGAGAGAAAACGTTTAACTAAACGATATCAAATTTATTATACTTTATTAAACATCATTATGAAAATTCAGATTAAGAATAAGTTTAATTTGAAACAGATAGATAAAATAAATGTAAAATAAATGAGACATTTAGAGCTTTCACAAGACTAGCAATGTTTGTAGAAGTACCTGAAGCTGAAGCAGTGTTTTCATAAATTCTTATTTTAGAGACTTCAAATTACAGTGAAGTTCATTTATAAGCGACCAACGTAAAACTGCTTTCTATAAAAAATTGTTTAAAACATATTTTATAAGCAACCAATAAAAAATAAATGTTTGGAATATTTAAAAAAATATTGTCAAAATAAATTCAATTTAAAATGTTTATTTATATAAATTTCCTTTGAAGATTTGTTCTCATCCACTGCTTTAATGATTTCAATTTTGGTGGCTAAATCTATTGATTTGCACTTCTTATTTTCACCTGACATTAATAAAGGCTATAATATTACAAATTTAAACAAAGCAGTGCTTCGAATTTTCTATGACAGTTAATAAAATTAATTTAAATTTTGTAATCAGTTGTGATATATTTACACATTAAATAATTAATATCATCCGGATTTTTAGAGTCGCTTATAATGGGTCGCTTATAAAGGGTCACTTATAAATGAACTGCATTGTATATACAAATGAATCATTTGATAGTTTTCATGAGGATTTTTTGTTCTTAGTTGGCTTCTTCATAGTCAAATAATGTTTTGCAGTGATGTATTGTGTCAAATCAGTTCATGAACTGATTGTTCTTAATTTTTGATTTATAAATTTAAATTCAGCAAATTTTCTTGTAATTAAACAAAGATTGGCAAATCAGGCTATTAAATTTTAAAATATTTTTTAAAATGTTTTTTTTTAAAAATGTACACTTTAATATTAGAACAATTTCATAAACATTTCATATCTTTCATTTTCTTAACCAAAAGATTTTACTGATTTTTAGGAGAAAATTTCAATATTCATGACTATAGTACATTTGATTAATTTTTCATTTTAGTTTTGTTGATATTGAAACAATTATTATTATTATTATTATTATTATTATTATTATTATTATTATTATTATTATTATTATTATTATTATTATTATTATTATTATTATTATTATTATTATTATTATTATTATTATTATTATTATTATTATTATTATTATTATTATTATTATTATTATTATTATTATTATTTATTTTTTTTAAAAATTCAAGAAATATTTTGCCTAGAATTATTGTAATTTTTAGAATTCATTTTTGACTTAATAAAAGTAAGTTATGACCGTACGTAGCTCTGGAATAAATTAAATATTTAAATTTGTGTCATATTTATTCAATTATGAATTTCTATAGGTTCTATTAATATTTATATAATCTGATAGTATGTTGAAAGAGGAAATATATTGTTTATACTAAAATGAATCACAAATAAAAAATTAATTAATTTATAAATTAAGCTCTAATTAATCATAGAATTAATTAATTAGCAAAAAAATTAATCATACCGAAGTAAAAAAATTTCCTGCTTAATCAATTCAGTTTTTGGAAAACAAGATTTAGATATTAATTTTTAATAACAAAAAAAAACCTTTAAGAAAATTGAGAAAGAAATATTTATCATCATTAAGGACCAATCAAATTGAAATGTGTAGGCATTTAAGGCTTTATTCAGATATTTATAGACACAATAAATATTTTTCCCAATGAGTGAATGTTTCGAAAAAAATAGGTTTGAGTTATTAGCACAGATAAAATTCAGACTTAATGTAATTTCGTCCAAGTCAACTGAACTTTCACACTTGATACGGAAGAAACATTAATATAAATCAGAAACATATTAAGGTTTCTATAAAATGTGTCATTTCAAAAATAAAACACTGGGGATCAAAACACCTTATGATGAGGGAAAATGATTTTCAGTATGAATCATTACAATGTTTCGTCGAAATATTTTATTGGGATAGAGACAACAAAACGTCGAGTGTTTGAAAAAGTATCTTCAACAATTATCATTTTTATATTAATAATTTTTATAAAACACATAAATTTAAAATTTAATATTATACGTCAGGGAAATGGAAAACTAAAACTTCTTAGGAATCCTATATTATTAATATTATTATAATCATTATTGATGTTCTAGCTAGATAACCTACGAGGCTATAATGGATTTAGTGGTGAGCATCCAAAAATCACAAAATTATTTTGATTTACCACGCTTCGGTTGATAGGTGATCGCTGTTACTAGAAACAGTTTCTTCCAATTTCCCTTGTCAAGTTCTTGGTAAGTGATTACGCCTTTTCAATACTTCTTAATTCATCTTCAGTTTATGTAGAAGTTTAGTGGTTTTTCCTACTACATTAAATTCAAATTCGAATTTTCATGCAAAAACACCAAAGAATTACTCCACCTTAATAATCAACTCAAAAAACAACATGAAAATAATCGAATGCTTACCTAACAGTCAGCATCGTTATTACAATTTAATCTACAGTGTGAATGATGGTAACCCATTGTCGAATTTAGCTAACTTTCTAACTAAAATGAAAAGGTCTATCAGATCAATTTATTTAATTTGAGGACTCCGAGAATTCTTATGCTAGTAAAAGATTTACCCATAAAACAAAGGTTTATTTAATATACACTTATTACAGTTACTATTTTACACAAAGTTAAATCCTCAGAAAATTTCAGCTAAGTTTTTTTAATAAAAAAATATTTAACGTCATTATATTTTTGCAATCAAAATAATTTCTTTTACTTATTTATGAAAGCTCTATTTTTCTAATATTTTATTTCATAAAATGTAAATTGTACATATGTTAGCATTATCATAAAATAATATCTGACAAAATACATTTAGATTTTTCACTTGATTTACAAAGCAGCTTTTATGTACCTCATTTCAAGCGGATGAAATATCCCCGTCTTTTTCTACCCTGGAGTGGCACATTTTCACCGAGTGAGGTTGTTTCAATATGTGAAGAAAAATATAATTAAATGTATTTTCTCTGAATTAAATGGATCAAAATAATTAATGAATTGTAAATAATAATTTATAGGAAGCTCTGATAGTATTTTTAGAAATTAAATATATATTCACCCTGTAAGGTCCAGTATATCAAGCTCAATAAATCGTATCATAAATTCTTAATTGAAGATCAAGGAAATCTCCATTTTCGTGAGGAAAACGGGCAGAAAATATTCTTTACGTAAATATGCTCTAAGTAGACGTAACAAAATTGAAACTTAATTAATTTTAATTATGAATAAGTTTGCTACTTGAAATTTAAAAAATAAAATAAAAAAATAAAAATAATTTTAAAATATTAAATTAATTAAATTGTTAAATTCATTGTGATTATTTATTATAATCTGAAGGTTGAATACCTACGGTTTAAATGATTTTTAGGCCTTAAGAAATTTAAATTGAAAATAAATTATAAATTTAGCATTATAATGGTGTCCAAAGATTATATTTGTTTAAAGATAGTTATTCTTCTGCAAAAAATTAATTATATCTCTTTTTTTGATATTTTATGTACAATTATTTCTAAATATGTTGAATTCAAACGTTCCCGGTCTAGATGGAGCAAGTGAAAACATTATTAACCCAAGTAAAAGTATGGATAAGCAATGAAGTGTTACTAACAGAAAAGTGTTTTCTCTGTTGTCAAAAACATAAAAGAAACAATTTATTACAATTTATAAAAGTTCAAAAATATTTGTTAAGACGATTTGTAACATTAAAGAAGGTTTGTCAGATTTTTCCCTGGTTAACATTAAAAAATATATTTTAGTATATTTATTGTCACAATGTAAGGAGAAAATATTAATTTCTACTAGTTTACCGAAAAAGAATGAAAAACAGTAATTTTATTTAATATTAAGTTGTAATTTTGCAAGCAACTAAAACGATTACTACATTATTAAAAATTAGTTATTTCCTATTTTCATTATTTATAAGTAACATTTTTATAGAATTTAGACTAGTATAATTTATTTATTTTAATCATCACCGAATCATTACAGAAAGTTTAATATTAGTAAATATTTTCGATTTCCTTCATTTTCGTTTTGTCTTCGACTACAAGTCAATGTTTTCTATTTAACGCAAGCAGTGAATTTAACGCAAGTAAAATATGAGAGTTTGCCCCAGGCCTAAAATGCCAGAGAATAACGATTATGGACGAAATTCTACATTAATAATTTTTCACTTTAATTTTTGTTTAAATGATGTGCTTTTTATTTTTGATTTTGATGAAAAGTTTTCATAAAATTAAAATTTTGTATTATAAATTTCCGTTCAATAAAAATGTTTTAGATCTTAAAATGAATACAACTTTTTCACACATTGAATTTGCAATAAATATTTTTGAAAAGAAAATAATACGATTTTAATACGATTTTAAAACGATTTGCTGCAAAACATAACGTTTAACAAAGATTTTATTGCAAATCAAAAAATACCCTAGCAATATATGTAGTTATTAATTTTTCTTAAAATCGCAGCATCATGGACATTCATTTGAGCATGATATACTTATTGAGTGCCTTATCAAGTGCCTTACAAACAATACAATTTGTGACACAATTTTTTTCTAATTCCTGAATACTCCTTCTCGACAATGATTTTCTATATTGAAACTAGCAAAGTGAATAATATTTATTTACAAGTAATTCAGGTGGACAAAGTATTTTTAATTTTTGGAAAAGGCTCTTGAATTTTCTTTAAAATGGTATTAAAATTACGTAATCAATCGTAAAAATAGATGTAAACATTCAATTTATAATCCTTTAAATACTGTTTTCTGACTTTCCGATGAGACTATAACTTTCTCAAATTTGATGCTAAAAACTCTGAAATTTCAATCAACGTTCTTTCTTAATTAATAACCCTGAGGTTTTTAAACCTCCTTATGTAGACTTCATTCATAACCAAGTTGTTGAGGGAAAATTAAATAATATTATTTTATGGGAAATATATTTATTTTTAGATTAGTTTAGTATTTTTAGGCTTTATAGCAAAATATAAATTTTTATAAAAAAAGTTAAAAATTTATAAAATTATTATTAAAAATCCCTTAATTTAAACAAATAAATAAAAAAAATTAATTATATATTAAAAACTTTTTAATACCAAAAAATAATTTCATGAGTATCACATAATCGTGATTCTCTGCCATTTAGGCCTGAGGCACACTGCTCAAATGTCATTACTAACACAAATTTTCGGTACTGTCTTTGTGAAATGATCTTTGAAAAGATAGTGCCAAAATGATTGATCTGTCGAAAGAATCCAAAGGAAAATCAATGAAATCTTAATTGGAAACTGATCAAGTGCGAGGAAGAAAAAGATAATAAAATCTTGTATTCTTATTGTAGCATAGAGACGAAATCTTTACAAAATATATTGAGAAAATGATGAATGAATACGAATTTAATATTTGGATTTAATCATTTGATGAAGGAATTAAGAATTAAATATTTGGATTTAATCCTTTGATGAAGGAATTAAAAATTAAATAAATCTTGAATTAAGTAATTGGGAAATAATATTGTGCCTGTTTTATTTATTTAGAAGTGTAATAGGATAATCAACATTGAGAAACGTTGATATGATAGGAATGAGAAAAAATAATAATATACATTGAAACAATCGGTTTGAAATATGTAATTAAAATAAATTTCTTAATCCATTGTAATTATATTTATTTGGGAAATTAAACAAATCTTTATAACAAAATAAATAATTTTTAATTTAAATAAATTAAATTAAATTATTTATAAATAAATTATTAGTAGATGATATTTATCTAATGTAAAAGTAATTACTCTAAAGTTTAGTAAAGTGCGTTATTTCACTGAAATAATTATAACGAGTCAAACTCATGGTTAACTACATTTATATTTAAATTATTTAAATTATTTATATGTTAATTTTATATTAATTATTTTAAATTAACAATTTTATATTAATTATATGTTCTATGTGAGTTTTAATAAATATTTTTTTATAAATATTTTTAATTTAATATTTTAATATATTCAATTGTTGTAAAATCGTAGTTTATCGTTGATTGAAGAAATATTTCTTTTTATAACCGATGACAAAGAGTCAATAAAATTAATTAAATGAAATTTTTAATTAAAAATGAAAAAATAATTCAACAAATTTTACATAAATAAAAATTGGAGACCCGTAGTTTATTTTTAAATCCTCGTTACTAATTCCATAATTGCATGCCACATTTGCCTGGCTAAAAATATTTCAAAATATCTTTATTATAGAAATTCAGTTTATCTATCACTAAAAATTCAACTTTATTTTAAAAATATTGTTTAACTCCACTTTTGTTAATGCAATATTTATTTTATGGACTTTATATTTTATTTTGCATTTAAGGCTTTTTATATAAAATGGAAACTAATTATTAAAAATCAAAACCAATAGTAATTATTTAATTGGTTTTGTATGCATGTATTTTAATTAGTTTTTCTTTTGAATTGCAAAAAAAGTTAATATGTGACAATTCCCAGTCGACATTTTTATATTTATAATTCTGAATCCCTTAGAAGAAGTCTGAGTAAAAATTTATTGTCAACTACTTTAAAACGCTTCCATAAACAATTTATGGTAAATTTATTTATTGTTTTTTATTTACATATTTCCTTTTTATTGGGAAAACAATTGAGGTATGCGATTCTCATTTATTCTCAACAACAGTTTAATTAGAACACTTGATCATATGCTTATAATTATTTATTTTTCAATTTATTCTTTCAGACATTAATTATTATTAAGGATCTATATACACCATTATGTGGGTGCCCGCGATTTTACCACCAAACCCTGAGATTTTATAATAATATATTCTACCATCAGATACATGTAATATGTAATATATCTTTTACATAATTGGAGAGTTTTGACTTATCGTATTTGCCTTTGACAATTTTTGTAATATTTACAACGAATAATGATCACAGTCATTTTTTGTATTTAATGAATCATGATTCAGTCATTTTCAAATTCAAAGACGAGAATAAATGATTACACAAAGAATGAGTTTTTCTTAAACTGGCATGTTACAGTATATTGCAAGGTATGAAAATAAAGCATATTTCTAATATTTATTACCATAAAAATAATAAATTATATTTTATTTCTCAAATTAGTGTAGAGACAAAAAATTATCAGATGTATATTTTAAAGAATTTTAAACTTAAACTAACAGCGAGGATAAACGACAGTGGGTCGGTCAAAAAAATTGTTTTGCATTCACAAACTATTTAGAAGTTAATTGTTATAGAAAATGTTTATTGTTACGTAAGATTTCCATTATTGTTATATATAATGACCCATTATTAATGGGACTATAAATTAACTATAAATTTGAAATTATTACTACTAATAAATATTATTTAACAATTTTAATACTTTATTCTTTCTATTTATTTTTTAAAATTTAATAATTTCGGTATAAAATGATTTAATTAAATATTTTAAATTCAATAATTTTTTCAATAATTCTATGAAGAAATTTCAAAACATTTTACCAGCTTTAAAAAAGACTTTGCACTTTTCCTTCTTCCATCTAAAATCATAAAATTCATAAATAAAATTAAAAAATAGTAATATTGTTAGTGATAATAATAATAATAATAATAATAATAATAATAATAATAATAATAATAATAATAATAATAATAATAATAATAATAATAATAATAATAATAATAATAATAATAATAATAATAATAATAATAATAATAATAATAATAATAATAATAATAATAATAATAATAATAATAATAATAATAATAATAATACCGTCTGACAGTGTAGAACTGCTAACACTTGATGTTTTAGCGGTGAGATCTGCAATTGTATTTTGCTTTTTCAAAATCTTTTTTGCTGTTCTTTTATGATGTTTACAGATGGAATAGTGGTTTGGACATTTGTCTCTATGATATTGTTGATTTTGGATTCAGATCTAAAAATATTTGTCAACTTAAAAGCAAATATTTTCAGTATAATGTTGAAAATGAATTTACAAAAATTATATTGCTTTCACAGGTTTCAATTATATATATATATACATTTTTTAATAATTATGAAATCTCAATTAAAATGAATATTTTTAAGAATATGAAAATATTTTAATTTTACAAAAATAATCAAAACTAGAAATTTGAAATAATCTGATTGTAAAAATTTTTATTTTATCATATTTCTAAGATTTATCTAATAGTTAGAATATTAAAGAAAATTGATAATATAATAATACCGAATGGAAATAAAGTTTGTCGGTATCAATTAATCTGATCTCGCAGTACAAGAGCATTCTTTTTGTGATATCAGTTGAGTGGAACTATATGGTAAAGATTTTTCTGTAAATTAAATTGATTAAGCGTGATAAATTTCCGCAGAATATTATCTGCACTATTTCTCATTGAGTTTTATAATTTTAATATTTTTTCAATTTAATTTAACACAGGTTCCGCATAGAGGCTGCAACTTGTTTGAAAAATAATATTTATTCTTAATATTATAATTAAAAAGTGAAATTAAGTTTAAAAGTTTTTATATAAAATACAACATTTCAATAATTCAATAGCATAGAATTCACACAAACTTACATGAGTGTTGAAATATTCTTTCCGAGAATCATATATTTTATTATGTGGTAGACAAAAAGGGTAGAAAAAATAACTAAAACACACAAGCATGATACATAGAAAAAATCACAAGCAAACTTGCAATGTGTACACCTAATTCCGAAATTAAACATTGTCTATAATATACGTTGGTGTGCACACTAATTGAGGTGACTCACTATTTATGTGACAATGACTATTTAACTTCATTTATTCAATTTTTAAAAATCGTTTTCAGGTTAACTCTACTTTGAGGTTTCGAGAAAAGGACAACAAAACATCGTAAGATCTATTTATAAAATATTTTTGAAGTTAATTTTTCTTTAGATTTTCAGATATTTCTCTGGAAATGCTACCTTTTGTGAAGGTGAATATCTGACAATATTAGAATTTTTTCATTTAATTACAAAAAATTTAAATATTTTAAAGTATATAAGATATTACAAAAATGACAAAATTCATCTTATCAATGAGCTGGAGAAAGAAGATTACAAAAACTTAAAAACACTATTATATCCATGTATGCCGCTTCTTTTCTAAATGTCTTAAAAAATAGGTGTGTTTGGTGATTACTTTATTTATTTATAGTTAAAAATATATCTGACTTACATTATATCGAAATAATTCCAAATAAATTCATAAAATGTCATAAAAATCCTAAAAAACCCTGAAAATTAATTAAAAATAATTTACAATCAAAAAGCACTAAAAGTAATATTTAAGAGCTTGAATAATGATCTCATAATTATATAAAATCAAAATTCAAACCTTAAAGTTACTTATATTTAAAAAACTTACTTGAAAACCATTTAAAAAATTGAATAAAATAAACTTCACATTCTCATAAATGGTGAATCATCCACTGATGCACACACCAACTTGTATTATAGAAACTTTTATATTTCGGATTTAGGTGTAAACTTTAAATAAGAACATTAAAAAAGTTCAATATTCGATCCTGTCCATTATTGATTTTTCAAAAATTTAATTTTGACTAGACTATTTGAATTCCAAAATTAATATTTGACTTCAAAGGGTTAGCGAATTTGGAATACTAGGAAATTAAAGATAAATGTTAAATTATTATGACTTATTTTAAAATAAATATAATTCCAGTTAATTTCATGAATTATTAACAACTAAGAATAAAATAACACACTTGATAGCGGTTGTGCTGAAATATTGTGTATCTAATATATTGTTTTCATCTGTAGTCTTACAAATATTAAGATGAAAATTATTGAATTAAAATAAAAGTCAATGGTGAAATCAAAAGATAAATATAAAATAGTTTATCCAGATTCATAATTTAAATATTTCAATGGTAACATCAAAATAAATGTGTAGAAGGTAGATAAATTGTAAATAAAAAATATTGTAAAAATTTTATTGGAATTTTTGAAAAGTAGTTAAGAAATTATTGAATTCTGTACAGTTCTTTGCTTCTTAAATTCTAGTGTCACTTTTAATTCTTCAACTATTTCCATTGCAGTTATTAAATAAAATTTGAATCCTGATTCACGCTACTTATCAAAAATATTTTAAAAGGCTTTTAAATGCGAACGTGTAGTAACAATATCTATATTGGAATTTTGAATTATATTGCTCAAAATATTTACTATATTCGGTATATCACATCAAATGAACAAACTTAATAAAAATTCAAATGAAGTTTAGTTTTCGATTGATCGAATCTAGGGTTTTGTTTTTTAGTCATTGGTATGTTCTTAAAGGTACAGTATGTCGCAGAGTTTGCACTTTCGAGGCGACATTCCCAACCTGACAATGGTTTTAGATTATGATGTATGATATGGTGATTTTCCTTAATTGTAATTAATGTTGATGGAACCAAAGGTAATATTTGTTTTTGGATACATTTCAAAACCACTTGATAAGACTATATTGCTATATAAATCTTTACAAATATCTATATAGCATTTCCTCATGTTGTTATAAGTCATCTTATAAATACCAACAAGTTTTCTTTTCCCAAGAATGATTGCAGAACAAAGTTTCTGGACATTTGAATCTTTCATCTCCAATGGTAATAACTGGATCATCAAGTAGTTCATAACTTCTTTCAAGTAACGATGAAAAAATAGCAGTTTGCGTTTCTTGTTCAACATCAATAGTAGTTCTAAAATTGTATTCTTTGTCTGTCATAATTTTCACTAGATAATCAATTAAGTCAATTTCGGCTAAATTAATTATATAAATACCATAATATAACACATAACTTTCATAAATTGTCATATTGCGAGATACAGGAACATTATAGTCCAGAACGATACCCGAGGAACGATCTAAAGCATACAAAGAAAGAACTGCTTGAATATCAACATATATCATTGGTGAATTAAATGTCTCCAGCATAATTTGAGGAATATCGAAAAGAACTTCTCCATCAGTTATTGAAGTTGTATTTGTAGCAGCAATCAATTTAAAATGCACAAGCCTATCATTAATTTTATTGTCAACACAAATCAATCCGTTTATATAAAGTATCACTACTTCCTCTCAACGCAAAATTATGTTCTGATACATATAAATTTTTTCAATGTTCTTTGTCAATGGTATTTCCCAGATTCAAATTCTTTTCAAGTTAACACAATTTGTAGATAACCTAAAAATGATATTCTGATCTTTCATGACTTTGTAATCGCAAACTTGAATGTACCAAACGTTAAGTCTTGTTATAAACAGAGAACAACTTACCAGTATCACACAACCTCGTATCTTTGTACTCTGAGTAGAGTAACTATTTTCGTTCTTGATGTTTCCCATTTATTAATTTTCTTAAATAATAATTTTCACAAAAACATCAGTTTTTTATCTTTGGGAAAATCGTAATTTTTACTTGTGTCACGCAATTTTGTATGATAACCATAATAAATTTATCACTTTTTATTTCAAGACAATTTATATGTTCATTGATATCTACATTTTCATCATCGTCGCTCTGTTGATTTTCTTCAATAATTCATTTTGTTCTTTGTTCAACATTGACAAAAACTCTTTTGTCTGTACGTTTATTAATACTTATTAATTATCTTCCCGTTCTTCGGTTTTCTTATCATGATTTTATTATCTTCATTAAAACGAGATGATAATCAGAATTGTTTTCGTGTATGTCACATGGAGTGATTTTGTTTCCGCAAGTTTGATCCTCCAGTAACTGTGAATTAGGTCTTTCAAAAGTTTGTTGCACATTTTCGATTTTCAAATATTTCACATGAAAGTTCTTCTTGGTTTCCTCAATTTCTTCTCTCTTTCTATTTGTCTTCAATTTATCATAACCACAAATTTAGTTATAATAGCGGAACTATGATTCTGTGAATGAAATGAGATCAACATTCTACAAACATTCAGTTTATAGTTTTATTAAGGAACTTAGTGCACACGATAATTGATAATGACTGTTTTTAGTTGGAAAGCGAACAGGTATTTGGGTGAATTCCTAAACGTATGTTTTACTTCCTTTTGAGTGAGATTTTAAATAATTGGTAGTCAGAAAGAAGATATATCTCAACATTCTCTACATCATTGAGAAATATTTTTCAAAGATCTCAAAAACTCTTTATACAGAATCAAATTTCACTAACTTAAAAAATATCTTTTTTATTGGGCTAACTTCCGATGGATATGAAAAAGTGCCTTTGCATCAGATATGTAGATCTCGACAATATATATATATATATATATATATATATATATATATATATATATATATATATATATAGCAAAAAATAAATCTCAAACATCTCAAAGAATCAACCTAAAATATAAAGTTTATATAAAGTTTAGCTCTTCCGGAGGAAGGCTCTAAAACTGATAATAAGTTAGAATTTTAACATGACTTTCAAATGTGATTTTAACGGCTTTTCCATAAGCCCCTTAGTTCATGCAAAAGTATTGTAGTCAGCGAAAATGTAGATCTTAACAATTTTCATCATTTATCAAAAGAAAACTATCCAAAACTGTATCAAAGGTTCTAACTATAAAAATTCCTCTTTTCATATATTTGACTATCTTCCAGTGGAAATATGAAAAGATGTGGCTTGCAAAAAGGTATGTGTAATAGATTGTTGTATTTTAACCACTGTAATAGAATGTTGTATTTTAATCACCATTGTCGTTTTCGATTATTTCTCAATTAGGTTTGGTTTTCTTTTTGGTCATTGTCGTCCCCGTAGCGTCGGGGAAGGGATATTTAAAAATTGAATAAAATAAAAAATCGATGCATAAAATAAATCAGAAAAGAAATTTCGAGAAATAATAATCTTGGAAATAAAAAGGACTAAAATCTGTGAAAACTAAAAAAATCAAAAGACCCTAGAGTCTTAGAGATCGAATTTAAGGATCTCTAAACATATTGATACAAACCGAATCGAGAGATCTTAAAACTACAGGAATCGAATTAGTAATTTATAAAATCAAAAAATCTGAAGGAAGAAAATTAGCGAAGGCAAAGAGACAATTCCTTTTATGAGCCAAGGCATAAGGCCATTTGTTTTTTTATCTTGAATAAAAGTTGTAATTTTGTTTTATTGTTATTGTTGTTTATTCAATCGTCTCAATTTTTCGCAACTTACACACAAGCACCCTAACAGTCCCGACACAGATTTTTACAGGACACTCTGTTAGGTTCTAACAAACCTTTCCTTTACACATTAATATTAATTAATAGACGATAGTAAACATCATAATTAAATTTCAAGAACTCTAACAGTATGTTTTGAGAATATCTGTTTTTGAGAAGAATCATTCAATAATCTCAAGGATTCTACTCCTAGGAAAAGGTTTCTTCGAGAAAAGTGAAATAAATGAAATGGTAGTTGCTTTTGGAAATTATTTTAATGGAATTGTGAAAATCATATATTTATATTTAATATTTATTAAAAGTTTTTATTATGATTATAAACTAAATCTAATTTGTATGTCATAAAAATAGTGTTATTAAACAAGTTTTAGCAGTTTACACTAAAATAATTATAGTTTAACAATAGAAAAGCAGAAGTTATGAAATAATTATTAAGTATTTATTTATTATTATTTCTGTCCTAAACTAATTTATTTATTATTGTTATAAATGTCTTCAACAATAAAATAATCATTTTTTTTGTTGGATACTTGTATTAATAATTGTTTTGTTTTATTAATTTTTTACTGACTCATAATGAGATTTTACTTAAATACTTATATTATTTATTAATAATATTTATTATTTTTTTCAATGTTAATCTATTTTTAGTGTTTTGTTCTTTTATCTTCATTGCATTCAGACTGTAAATCAATACAACTGCTGTACCTATTCAATGTAAATGCTGCAGCTTATACAAATAAAAAATACACTTCCAAAAATTTCCTCTCTGCAGTTTATATTCGGAATTTTACAATTATTTAATTTTTAAATTAATATTTTTGAAAGAGTATTTATTTTAAAATTAAATTTTCATCTAAAAATACTTAATTAAGATATATAATATTCTTTTTAATTTCTTTTCTGATATTGGTTAAAAGCTATTGAAATAGGTCGTTCTCATAATTAAAATATTGACCTAGTCTAAAAACAAATTTATGTAAAAAAAACTGAAAATTTTAGTATTATTATTATTATTATTATTATTATTATTATTATTATTATTACTATTATTATTATTATTATTATTATTATTATTATTATTATTATTATTATTATTATTATTATTATTATTATTATTATTATTATTATTATTATTATTATTATTATTATTATTATTATTATTATTATTATTATTATTATTATTATTATTATTATTATTATTATTATTATTATTATTATTATTATTATTATTATTATTATTATTATTATTATTATTATTATTATTATTATTATTATTATTATTATTATTATTTAACGTTTTGGATTTATTCATTTGTTTTGATATTATTTGTAATGGCTTCATCAAACCAAAATAGACAAAATATGACAGACAAATTTTTATTCAAATAAAAGTAAAGTCTGCCAATCATAGTTTTTCCTCATTTACTAATTTCACAATAACATTAATTAATAATAATTTTTGGAAATTCAAAAAGAATTGAGTGGAATTTATTCGTTTGAAATGAGATATAAAATATGAAAGTAAATGAAAAATATGATTTATAATGAAACACAAATTTATTGTAGACTGCTCATTGACAAGTTCTATTTTTCACAAAAAAAGCGATTTAAGAATTTATAAAATAATTGGTATTAGTTTGTTTTTATATTTGATATTTAAGACAAGTTAATATGTTGAGAAAAGAATATTGTTATTATTATAGTTAGTATCAGAAGTATTTGAATTAAAATTAAAATTATTATTATTATTATTAATATTATTATTATTATTATTATTATTATTATTATTATTATTATTATTATTATTATTATTATTATTATTATTATTATTATTATTATTATTGTTATTATTATTATTATTATTATTATTGTTATTATTATTATTATTATTATTATTATTATTATTATTATTATTATTATTATTATTATTATTATTATTATTATTTTCAATGTTGCAAAATTGTTGTTATTTTGATGAATGTCCTAATTGAAATTAGAAAATTTTTAAATACAGTGTAAAAAACAACATCAAACTTTTTCTGACTTTAAGGAGAATTCTTTAAATTCTAGTTGGTTATTTCCTGCACAAGATTCTTGATTTTAGATGTTGCTATTTATCAGAGAACCAAGAAGACAATCGAACGTAAATTGCAATTGGAGAAACAATTTTTGGAAACTAGAATGTAACGGTGCTGATTAATAAAAATCCAAATTGTTTAGAATTCATTATCATTATTTATCCAAGTACACTTTGGAGTCAGAATAACAATTATTAATTTCATATTTAGCGATGACTCCAACAAATATATGAAAACAACAATTTTAAAAACTTTTGAAAGGTTTTTGTATACTTCTTTTATATACATTCTTGACTATTTGTATTCTAATTTTTTATATTTATTTATCTGTTTGAGATGTTTTTCTATATTCAAGTCATTTTTTACTTTTTTTCATTTTAAATTAAATCAAATATAAAACTGTGTAAATTTAAATATTAATTATCTAATAATGACATACAAGTGATAATTTTCAAATAAACATACTTTATTCATAATTTTGATTATTAAAAGAATTTAAAACTTTACGCCCATGTTAGAATAAAAATTTTAATCAGTGACATGATTTTCTGAAAAAGTAATTATTTGGAATTAATATTTCTAATTTCATTTTAATTAATACTCGGTAATTAATTCTGATATTGAAAATTTATTTATTTTAAATTAATATGTAATTTGCATTATTTTATTTATTTATATTTTATTATATTTTAGATTGTTATACTTTGTATAAAGTTTTTTTAAACCTCTTTCAAAATGGTAATGGAATATTTTTGGAATAATTCTATAATTCAATAATAAATAAATCTTTGATAAATATAAGAAAATAAAATTTAATTATTTAATATTTTATCGATTGATTTTAAATTCCAAGTCATTATTTATTAAATATTTATATATTATATTTGAGCTAAGAATTTCTTTTTTTTAATTGGGATAATTATTCCGTTTTGTTTCATTTATTAGGACATTTTAAATCATCTTTTAATGAAAATTTTTAATGAAATCATTAAAAATTCATCGACTAACTCGTTTGAAGTCTGATCAGTTTTTAAAGGATTATTGTTCGATTGAGAATTAGAAGATTCTCCAATGATATTCTGAAAATTGGAATTATTAATGCAAATTACAAAATTAAATTTTAAATAATTTTAATTTAAAATTAATAAAATAATCATTTCTTTTAAAAAATAAAATAAAAATAACATAATTAAAAATCAATTTAAGTCATGAAAATAATCAATTTCTTTGATGGTTATTTCAGATTTTCATTTTATACTTTTTATTACAATATTTCTTAACAAAATTCTTAACCGAAACATGCAACTGTAATATTGTTTATAGTGCTTTCAATAACATAATCTATTCGATTTTCAAATAGTTCTTCTTGGTTCCCACAAATTCTTCTCTCTTTCTATTTGTCTTCAATTTATCAAAACCACAAATTTAATCATTGATTCTGTGAATGAAATGAGATCAACATTCTACAAACATTCAGTTTATTGTGAGTATTGTCAATTTAAGTGATATTATTGATACGGATCATACACATACTTACTGTACTGTAGTTACTTTTTATGTTTGTGAATTGATTGCTGTTTTTGGGAAATTCTTTTATTAACATATGTACTTTTAGCTAATGTAGTTTTAAGTATTTTCATATACAATCAAGTTTACGAGAGGACAAAACGCAAATCATAATTGAAGTAAAATGAAATAAAAAGGATAATGATAAAAATATAACAAAAAAGTCAAATAATGTAAAAATGAAACATTGATTAGTCCAATTATGCAAAATACGTATTTCTATAAAAACATATCCAGTATTTGATAAGAATGAAAATATTATTACAACAATTAACGTCCTATTTATGTAGATCCAGCCTTGCAGTCCTGACAAACAAAAACAAAAAACGAGAGAATTTTTGAATATTTATTTTGTTAAAAATTTAGTCGAGATCTGTTAGGAACAGTATACGGACACTTAATCACGCGACA
The DNA here is from genome assembly GCA_959609185.1 of Schmidtea polychroa. Classification (NCBI taxonomy): domain Eukaryota; kingdom Metazoa; phylum Platyhelminthes; order Tricladida; family Dugesiidae; genus Schmidtea; species Schmidtea polychroa. The sequence goes on along the minus strand of CAUHTR010000028.1, from coordinate 41,857 downwards.
GTTAATTATAGCGATATTTAATCACCAGACAGTTAATCACGCAACACATATAAGCCTACATATAAAATCATCAAAAGCGCCTTTGAAAACCAGACAAAGATAGGAAAACACGTTTATTAATTATTAACTAAACTTATGACAAATGAACAACAGCACGTAAATAGACTAAAAATTCGCTAAACGAGTATCGATTGACTGTATTTTGCACGCGCTGTTTCAGTATCTTATATCTCTTGGATTAAAACGGTTGTGAACCAGAAATCCCTTGTAGAAATTCCGTTCGTTTTATTTGAATGTCTTTTGTGATCCCATCCATGAAAGTCCATAATGTTGAATGGTGACATTGAAAAAGTACCTGAAGTCCAAAATATCAACGTTCAACATTGTTCGTTGTTCTTGCAATTCCTTCTGTCGACGTTTTAAAATGGTTCCATAATTCAATTTGAAAAATTGCTGGACACAGTAATGTTCACTGCGTCCTTGTCGCCGCCTACCTCCAATATATGCATGTTCAAAGTAACTCTGGCATCTTTTCATTCTCCGTCATGTTATCCGCTAATACCAAGAAAGCTTCTAGTACATCTTAAGAAGGAACAATTGCTAAGACTGGTTGACAGCGTAATCTACCATCGCTTCCATAGTCAACTTTCATGCCATCCTTCATTAACTTTCCGTAATATGCTCTATGTTAAGTGAAAATAACAGCACATAACTTTTACATTTGGAAACGCTGTTTGAAAAGCACCAATTGCTGCACTCTTAAAATCAAGTAGCATTCTTTCAGGTGCAGCAAGGGGAATAATTCCCTTAACTGCATCCAGAATGCAATCATACATAACTCGTGTCTTATTTTGTTCAAGATAGTAAACACCAACAGGATTATTTCTAGGCACAAGTTCAAAATGTATTGTGTATAACTGAAAAAATATTGAAGGCACTACCTTGAAAGTTCAATCTGCTAACCATAACTTTGCTCTGGCCAATCCATCCGGCAAATCTCTACTACCAATTATAATTAGCCGATTGTTGCCAGATCCTGAATCACTTAAAATCATATGTTGAAATACTGTTGGAATCGTCATATCCATCGGAGGTGGTGGTAAGAATCGTAAATTCGATTGTAATCTGTGACGCTTTCGCTGCAAAGTTCTCTTCAAGGAAATTTTCTTTGGTAAAGCCATCAATACACCTGGCTTCCGCTGTGTACTTATAGACCCTATGACTGTAATTGTTGTAGTTGTTACTTCTCCCATCTTGTCTTTCATAGCAGCAACAGCCTGCCGTGCTGAAACAGACTCTTGGTTACCATCATGATAGTGTTCAGGATCACAATTGCTTATTATTTCATCCAACTTGGTCGTCAGTCGAGCCAGACTATTTGTATGTTTGAGACAGCTTGCAACGCCATTGAATATTTCCATTAGCGTATTTCCGTTGCTTCTACAAATTCATAATGTTTGTATAGCACACATTGTCTTCCTTTCGATGTTGTACCAAACTTAATTTTGTTTTCTGTCATTTTAAGGTTTAAAATCTCTCAAATTAAATAAAGCTTTTTATTTTACCATACTAGTGCATTGTGTGTAATGGGGATCTTCTTACTTTCAATACTATTTTTATATGTGAAATTGATTAAATGTCTGGTGATTAAATGTCGCTATAATTAAATGTCGGTGATTAACTGTCGCGAGATTAAGTGTCACTAAACCGTTAAAAACAAGAAAACAAAATCGAATGACAAATTTCATTTGAATTAAAACCTAAAATTGAAATCGAATTAAAGAAAGAACAGAAGATACTAAAAAGAAATTGAATTAAAACAGAAGATACAAAATATTGAGATTAAAGTAATATAACTTTGTTTAATAAACATTGTTATTATTTAATTATTTTTTAATTTTATATTAGTAAATTCACGTACATACACGCATCTCAACAGTTCCAACAGATTTTAAAGGTGACTTTGCTGGGTACTACAAAAAATTAATTTAAATTAATGATTTTGTATCTGTATTAATAAGTAAATTAAGATTTGTTTAAAATTCCTGAAAAATGAGATTATAGATCAATAAAAATTGATCTATAATGTGAAATGACGAAATAAATGATATGATCCTAATTGGTCAATAATAAAATTAAAAATATAATGATTTGACTGTAGTTCAGGAAAAAAGTATATAATTAAATTAATTAGTTAATATAATTTATTAAACAATATGATCAATAAAACCGAAAAAGGTGAAATAATCAAAATATTATATATATATAACCATATTAAACCATATTATAACCATCGAGATAGGAAGAAATATTTTGAAGAATTTTTATTTCTTCTAATTTATCCATAAATCTGAGATTATATTGGGTATGACTACTGGTCTAGCAAGAGTTAAATAAAATTAAGAAATACATTTATTTCTTTTTTTTTCTTAGAAAAAATTATTTGGAAAATATACAAAGTAATATATAATAAAATTAATCAGTTGTATTTTTCCTCATTTTTATTTTTTTCTTTTATTTATTTGTGATTATTTAACTTATATAAATCTTTGTTATTGAGGAAACATCTAAACAAAAAATTTTGTTTAAATTATACATTTAAATTATATATAATAAATTATATTTTTTTTATTTAAAGTGTCAAAATATAATTTATTATATATAATTTAAAAGTATAATTTAAACATTTAAAGCACTTTTCTTTATAATAACCCAGGAAATCCTGTTGGACATCTATGCTTTAGATTTTAATGAAGACTTCTCCAAGATTTATTTTATTATTAAATTCTTTTTTTATAAATATACTTTTTTTAATTTTAAAACTAACCTTCCTTCTCGTCAATAAAGCTTAAATCTAAGGGATAAAATAGATGCGTATTTTATCGGGTCACCTCATAAAATCGACTTCTAGTACATCAATTTTTAAAACATCGAGTGTGAAAAGATCTACTTTTAGCCTTAAAACATCTATTGTCGAAAACATCTACTGTCAAAAACATCAACTGTCAATAACATCTAGTAATAAAAGGCAAGAACATCAATCGCCTAAGACATCAAGTTTAAAAAACCTTTTTTAATTAAATGCTCTCATCATTTTTTTTAATTTTAATAGTTTTTTTTAATTTGTTTAATTTTGAAACCATCTCTTTTCGTTATATTTTCATCAATTTAATTAATTCAATAAATTTTAATACTCCTCTGTTGTATCTTAAAGTACCGTTCGTGTGTACTTTTCTTCCTAAAAAAAGACTTTTACACGAATCGTGCGGGCGTGGTGTGTGTGTGTCTGTGTTGAGTACGACCAGTCCCCATGTGACCTGTACTCCTCGGGGGTCAAATTACTTTGTCGGATAAACTCAGACAAAATGTAAATGTTTATATCATAGCTTCCCAACCAGTGTGCCGCGAAACATTTTCGTTATATTTTCATCAATTTAATTAATTCAACAAATTTTAATATCAGATGAAAGTTTAATTAACCTCAATTAATTTAATTTTAATTTGTAGATGTTTTAAAACTCGATGTTTTAGAAGTTTTAAAAGTAGATTTTATTGACAATCGATGTATTTGTTGTTGATGTTTTGGACTTGATGTTTTAGACAGTAGATGTTTTCGCCAATAGATGAATTAGAAGTTGATTATTTTGTTGTTGATTATCTAGAAGTCGATGTTTTGGGGGCGCGCCGTATTTTATAATTGCTAAACTGTTGTTTTCTTTTAGTGTTTTGAGGCATTATCTTTAATAAATATGAAATCGCGACAACCCATTTCTTCTCCAAAAAGTAATAAATTATAATTTAACATACATTGATGCTCCATTGTATTAAATTTTTATTAATGGAGGTAAATAATGATTTTTTTATTCCAACAAAAGACTGGCCAAACTATTATAAAATCACCATTTCATTTCCGTTTGTGGTTTCATACTTTTTCCTTCAACCCATACCAAAGGTATTGCCAATCTTCATTATCAATAATTGCAGACACGATAATATAATAAAATCAGTATTTATTTAAACATATATGTATGAAAATTATCTAGTTTTTTATATTAAATATTTTTATGTTACTAATATCTGTTATACGCCAATATTTGGTAATAAACTCGAGTAAATGGAGTGCAAATAAAATGTGATGGATATAAAATTCATTAAAAATTTATAGTTATTAATTATTGTATTACCTAATAGTTAACCATTTAAAACATAAATATGATAAAATTGTGAGTGCTCATAAAAGAAAAACGCTCTATACATTGAAACCACAAATCATATTCTGAATTTCAACCTTCATACTACCTCTTTTTGAGAAACAAGAAAATTAGCAAACCTATTAAACATTTTGATGGAATATATTTCGGGTACATCAAAACGAAAAGGAGTAATAAACTAAAATTAAAGGTAGGACTTTTACTATACTATTTGACTCTATTAGAAAGCCGTTTAGGTAAATTATTTATGTCTTTTAAGAATATATAATTAGCATTTTAAACATAAATATCCACTATTTCTAAATGTATTTTTCAGCAAAGGCATTGACATACTTTTTGAGAGATGACTACTATGACTCCGACTGAAATCACCTTTTTGTATTTTTATTAAATTGAATATTAATATATGTGCAATTCATAGACAATAAGGCATTTAGACAGAATTTACTTAAATTCTTGAAAACTGTAAAAAAGGATTTTGGAATATTTTTTTGTAATTCTTTCTATATATAATTTTATACAGTTAAATTAATTGCCAACAGCAAATAGAAAGTTTGATTTTCAAAAATGAAAATATATTAGTATAGATACATTTCGAGCAACATTCATAAAAATTACATATTTTTACGTGGACATTATTTTCTCTAAGTGCTCATAGCATCATATGTTATTAATTCTGGATAAAGTTTGTTATGGAGTTTGAGTATATTTTAGTGAATTTCATTTTGGACATTTAGGTAAAAAATTGAAGTTAGAGCTTGCCTTTTATGAAGATTTTTATTTTGTTTATTTGAATCTTACCTTAGCCACAGGTTTATTAGAATTTTAAATTTATTAAGGAATCTTTGTTTTAACAATTTAATTAAAATTTAATTTAGGTGTTTTTGATTAAATCTGATTTTAATTAATTGTAATTTTGAAAATATTTGAAGATAAAGCAGATTTTATATGATTCTTAAATAATATTTAGGAGTACTTCAATAAGAAAAGTCTAAATAATTTTAAATAATCGAGAAAACTACACAATCTTTGATGTTTTCGGTGAAATATGAAATTAGCAATTGTTTATCTGACTCCAAATCGTGCTTTAGTTGAAAATAATAGCGTATTCCAAACAATATAAAATTTTATTGATCAACATAATTGATTACCAATTTACTACGACACACATAATTCAATATTACAACACTGACTATAACGTGCTTAATGCAACCTTTCTGAGAGAATAGCACATCTGCAATAACATTTTAAATTCACGGCCACTTAACTACTGCTTCTCGATTCGACAACCGATTTAGTTGCTTTCCTGGTTTCAACTTGAAATAACTCAATACTCACGATAAATAACTTTAATTTGTTTTAACTTTCTTCTCTGATCTGACACTGTTTTCTCCAATAATTTTGTAATTTAATTTGTCTTTGCCTTTTCGTTTCGTTTTAATTCTGTTTGCTTAAACAAATCTTTTGCTTTAATACTCTTTTTCTGATTTTTCGGACTTCCCGGTGGTCCATTCGTTATATTGGACAAGCTGTTAAAATAAGGCAATTCCATTTTTCAATTTATTTTTGGTTTTCCTTTTTTAATTATATTGGATAATTAAGAACAGCCTTGTATTTCATTGTTTAATTTTATTGATTTTATTATTTTTTTCGCATTTTCTTTTTCTTTTCTCGCCGTTTCTCAGAATTATGAAACGTTATACCTTCTGTTTTATACACTTCCCCCGCTCATTTTGTATATTATAATAAATATTTAATTTTTTTAAAATTTAGATATCTGCAACACAATTCTTTTATGTTGCATTAGTGATACTGAATCATTTGTTGGAGATCTTAATAAAAACAAAATAAATCTTTATGAAAGGAGATTTGATGAGAAACGATTGAAAGTCCGATAATTCGATGAAGCATCAATTGAAAATGATGAATTGCGATGTAATCAAGAAATGTAGTGGACAGAAAATACGTATAGAATATAAAGATGTAATAAAAGATAAAATTTCCACGAGAACTTTCGTCAATGAATATATTAAAATTTATTTAATTTGTGAAAGAATTTCACTATATTCAACAACTAAAAAAGAGTATCGAAATCGTCTTGAAGACGTACCAGATATGAAATTACAATTATCATCTATTACGCCAAATATAAAATATATTTTCTAAAAAAAGAAATTTGTACATTCCGATACTTCCTGGAGTCACTTCCTAGTTATCTACAATTTTCGTATGCTTAAAAATATTGTAGATTGACTCAGTGATACATCTTCTGATTTAAATTATTTTTGAAAAACCCTTTATAGTAAATGTCAAACTATTTTGGATACACTCAAATACCTTACCATGGTGAAGGTTAAGGAACTTGAGATACGCCCAGGCTTTTTAAGAGTTTTTGACAATAATTAAGCATGATTATTACTTTCCTGTAGCAACCCAATACCAACACAAATTTAGGCTCATCATCCTTGCTCACACTATTTAATTTATTTAACTCATCAGACTCACACACCTCAACAACATCACACCCAGATTTTCTCAAACATGGATCCTTAGGATTTTTAATAAATTATTATTATTATTATTATTATTATTATTATTATTATTATTATTATTATTATTATTATTATTATTATTATTATTCCTGTCGTGGTTAATTTCCTTAACAAAAGTTTTGAATTTTATTTCGAATTTTCAACAGTTATATATCTTATACATTTTAACAGCCATTAAGTGAATTATTATTTCATTTTACTGAAAAGTGTAATTATAAAATCTGTTCCAGAAAGAAATCTCAGAAAGAAATTAGGATAATGTTTATCGATTAAAAATATATTTTATATACTTATTTAATTAAATATTTGTTAAGTATCATGAAATTACGTGGTGCGTCCAATAAGTAGTAAGATCCGTATAGAAATAACTTCCATTCGCATTAACACTATTTTCAGCATTTAACCAGGTTTAGGAAGGCGATTTAAAAAATAATTCTGAGACTTTTCTCCCAAAAAATGCATCACTGCATCTTTCGAATCGTCTTTTTTCGGTAAACCTCTGAATTCGCAGGGATTTCTTGTAATGATTGAATAGATTGAAATTCTATGAAGCTAAAACTGGACTCTAAAGAGAATGGGAAAGCAGGTTATTGAAACTACACCTATTTGAATGGGAGCATTATTGTGTAAGTTATAAATCCCAAACACCTTGCTTTTCCTTCAGAAGTTTCTTGTTTCTTGAATAATTTTGTAGTAGTAGGAGCTGTATATTTGAACACCATTTTCTGTAAAATCAACCAGAATAATGTCATTGGCATCCCAAAACACAGTAAACATGAGCGTCTTTCGATGACTTATTGATGACCTCTTCTTAATACAGACCCCTCCAGACAGTTGGCCCTCTTCAGATTTTCATTTAAACTACGGGAATATTTTGAACATATAGTGAACATATAGTGAAAGTGGAGTCTCATCCATGGTAATAATATTATTGAAGAATGCTCTCCAACACTATATCCAAAGTCTGAAGGTTCTTTTCATAGCACTGTATTTGCATTTCAGCCTATATAAAACGTGATACGAAGCGAGAGCATAATTTTCTTATGTCACTTTCACTGAGTATATAAATAATGCATTTTCTCGATTTCAAGTGCATTATTAGGTTTCAAGTTGTAATTGTTATTTCAGTCTGAACAATTTTTCTCAGGTCTTATGTTATTTTTTCTTTGATTTAAGAAGGTTATCCTGGTTTTTCTTCATCATAAAATGAGGTTCTATCACTCTTGAAGTAATTGTACCAAAGGTAAATTGTTCTTTTTGATGGCCACTTACCTACAGCACTCAACTCAGATTTGACTTATTCTCTACTTGTGGCTTTCATAAAGAGGAAACGGGTGACACTACGATATTGCACGCTTTCTAATAGACATTTTAAAATAAACGCTAAAATTGTGTTCTTAATGATTGTGTTCTTAGAGTATTGTTATTGTTGTGCTATTCCTCCCAACGGGTTGTAATATGCAGTTGAAACATTTGAGATGTTGAAAATTTGTATCATTAAATTCGTTGTGATCAATTGTGATAATCAATAAAGTTTTACATCGTTGGGATTTGTCATTGTCATTATTAAATAACACGTTCGGGGTCAGATAACTTATTGGCAGTTTAATAATCACCGACCAACTACAATATACTCAACATATAAATAAAATTATATTCGAGTAGTCTGGATTTAACCATATAATTTGAAAGATGGTACTAATTGTGTAATCATAAATATATAGATGTTTCTCCGTTATTTTTAGCCTTTTGGCCTCCAACATTTGACATTTCATTCTTATAATCTGTGTCATTGTACAAATGTTGGGAGAGAGGATTGGGTGTTATATTGTTCAAAATTGATGGAAGTACTAATAAAAGATACAAAAGAAACTGTGACTGAATTCAAATTAATCAGTGCTTTCACATTATTAAACCTATACCTTTCTATTTTCATTAACTTCTTCACTTCACTTGAAAAAGGAAGTGCCGAAAATTCGTGAGTATCAACAAACATCGATATATTACTGATTTCTAGTCTTCAAACTCTCTTTTTAATAAATTAACTACTTCCTTTAAAAATATCATTATTATTATTCAAATATCATCTATTACATCATTTTTTTAAATCACTAACCCAGTGTTGTCCAAACTGTGTGCCACGGCACACTGGTGTGCCGTGAAATTTGTTTTAAAAAAAGTCAAAAAAACCCTGTTTTTCCAAACAACTTAATAAAAGGAAATTGAATTGTGGATATTTTAACAGTTATTTCAAATTTAAATGTTAATCAGTCAATTAAATCAAAGAAGCGGGAACGTATGGTTAACATTGATCAAGAATTAAGAGTTTGTTTGTCAAAAATTCCACCACGATCGAAACTTATTTGTTCGGAACATCAAGCACATAAATCTCATTAACTATGTTTTATGAATTTTTCATTCACTAATTTTTCTAAATTTAAAATTTTTTACATTAAATTTATTTCAAGTAAATAAGTTTTTCATTTCTTATTAAAAGATTAATAAAAGTGCAATAAAAAATTGCAAATAAAGCAAAAAAAAAATTAGGTGTGCCGCGAAAACTTTTAATTCAGCGAAGTGTGCCGTGGCTCAAAAAGTTTGGTCTACACTGCACTAACCATTTAAATGTTTATAAATTTATGTTTTTAAATATAATATATTTGGGAATTTATATTTAGATATTGAATTGTTTATTGTTTTTATACTTCTATGTTGACGTTCACGTGGCTTCCAAATATGAACTTTTGTTCTGTGGCTATCTGGAACTTCGTGTAGACAAAGTTATAAAACACTGATATGTATTATTGAGGAATGTGAAAGAAAAATAATCAAATTTAAAATTATTTCTAATTTTGCTTGATTTCTTAAATCAACATACATTAAAAATACAAAATTATATTTCTAACACAAACTCAATATTATTTAACACTAGCTTGGGTACCCGGCGTTGCACGATTTAAAAAATAGTAAACAGTTTCAAAATATAGAAATTTATTTCTATTCATTCATTTAAAAAAATAATTTAAAATATACATAAAAATTTAATTAAAAGAAAGTACATGTAATTTATATATCACTTATGATAAAGCTTGTCGATAGACTATATTTTTAGTTTTTCCTTCTGGTGCAAAAAACATAGCCTGTGACCTGTCGCGAGTCAAATGAGGGTCACATGCAAAATTTCAGCACCCTAGGTCCAACCGTGGGGAATTAGTACTTATCTTAGTACTTGTGTAAAACAAATAATACTTTGTACAATTTTCATGTTTGGTATTTTTATTATTTTTAATATTGCAATATTTTAACAAGTTTTGGATAAATGTTATATCTTTTTAAATTTCATACATTCTTACATCTGAATTTTATCATCAAACCATTTCATCATTGCGTAATTTAAATTTAAACATATTTATATTACTTTTTAAATGAATTATTATAATTTTATTAAAGTTTTTAATATTCTCTTTAAATAAGAATTAAACCTTTTTCTATTTATTTATCTTCACAAACCCAAAATGTCGTGTTAGGTCATGTGTTGAAATAATTATATTATGAGTTAGTAACATTGAAAAATTGACTTGTTTTGACTTTTTCTTTCTCGCAAACTTCAATCTTTTCAGTAAAGCATGAAATTTAAATATAAAATAATTTAAATTCCTGTCGAACTGGGTATAAAAGTTAGTTTTAAACCAAATTCACATCTGGTGTTTGCAACGAATATATACGTTGCTATCAGGTTTAAGATATGGAAATTTTCCTTATACTTACATATATTTTTATTAATCTGGAAACACAGAAGAGTTTTGTTACTAATAGTATAATTGACAATAACATTATTATGCCAATATTGTGTAAATGATTTGTAATTTCTCTACTTTATATCTTAGTGCATCTATAAAAATAAAATTACAAAAAAGAATAAAGTAAAGTCACATACCAAATTATCTATGATTGCAGACCTTCTACCTCTGCGGCTTATAGCCTCATTTCCTTCGCTGCAATCTTCTGGATCACTTGCAATGCTATGACTACTTCCTGATCTTGACATCTGAAAATTATTAATAATCATAATATTGCCAACATATAAAGTTAATTAAATTTTATGAAAATTTTATGAAAATAATATAATGCAAGACTGATTTTAATTTTTATTATTTCAATTTACATCACTGCTATTCTTTTGGACCGAGGTTTTTTTAGTAAATTATAATTATTATAAATAATTTAGTGTATGATTAATTTGGGTTCAATGCAAACTAATTTATTAATTTTTGATTAAATTTTAGCTTGGCTATTTAAAATAATATTTTATATTTTATAATTATATAAATTCAAACACCAAGTTGTTATTATCGTAATTTCATTTTAGGATATTTATGGACTTGATATATTTTGTTAATTAATGGCAGAATTTTAGATAAAAAATAAAAACAATTTTTAAAAAAAATACGAAGATAAATGACGACTGGAATAATGTAGAAGAGTATATATAAAAATTATCCATTAGACTTCTATTTAGAGTCGACTCTATTCAGTATCAAAATAGGAATTATAAAATAAAATTCAAACGTAATTGAGAGTAAATTATGTTTCGAAAATTTTGTATTTTTAATGTTTTTTTTGAATTTGTAATTGATTCAATAATGTAATTTTTATCTCCAAAATTAAATTACGAAATAGAAATCAGAAAATGATGAAGATGAATTTCATTTTTAATCATTTCATAATGAATACCAAAATGCTTATTTAACTTTATAATTTACAAATTTTGTAAAGAAGAACTTTAAAATGTCAAAAAAAAACCATAAAGACGTTATTAGGTAGTTAGTCGCCCTCTGTAGCACGACCATCCGGTACCCCTAACTCCCCCTAGAAATTTTTTTTTAAATTTACATTTAAAATTTCTTATCTTTTTTAAAATTCTCAGAGGTCATCGGTTTTTCAAAATATCTGACAATAAATTTTAAATTATTACATTAATTTACTTATTTTAAATTATTACACTAATTTACTTTAATTTAAAAATTTTGTTTTACTTTATTTTACTAAATTTTAAATTATTACTTTAATGTCTCTATATCGTTTGGTTTTTCTAAATATTTTACTAAAAAGTTTAAACCTATTACTTTGCCTTAAAATATTGCCTTAATTTATTATAATTTACTTAATTTTTAATTTTTACTTTATTGTCTTATTATTATTATCATTATTATCATTATTATCATTATTATTATTATTATTATTATTATTATTATTATTATTATTATTATTATTATTATTATTATTATTATTATTATTATTATTATTATTATTATTATTATTATTATTATTATTATTAATATTATCATTATTATTACTATTATTATTAATATTACTACTACTAATTCAAAAAATGTAATAGTAGCAATGACTTTCGATAATATAAAATTCCCATTTTTATATATGCTGAAATGGGTGTAACCTTGACATGGTACGACAGTTCAGGTATTTCAATTACTAGAACAAAATATATCGGAAATTTAATTATATGAATTATTTCTTATGTTTGTATTTATAATTATTTATTTCATGGATAAATATTTACAGGTAAATGAATGAGAACTAATTCATATATTCTTCTTACTAATATACATTTATTTTTTTACTTACATATATATTTACTGAATTATTTACTTACATACATTTTACACAATGATGACCACGTTATTTTAAATGTAAATTATTTGAATTAATAACCTTGAATATTCTTTTTGTGAAAATCACATTATAAACCTTAATAGATTTATTTAAGGTAATTTTAATTTGTCTTAAAGATTTATTATAACTGATTTTACAAAGTATTTTAACAGTAATAAATTTTCTATAATAGACTGGAAGAATTATTAATTAAAAAAAGTAAAATGAAATTTGTTTTAGCTTATTATTTAATTAATGATTCAAGTAGAATTATAATTATATAAAGAGCTTTTGTTTTAATTCTAAATTAACTCATTGAAAGTTTACATTTTTACACAAATAGCAAAATCAGATAATTTTAATTATGATCAAAACTATTATTAATATTATAAACAAAGACTAAGTAAAAGTTATTATGGAAATTATCTATTCATTCATTTTTCTTTCAAAAAAAATTTATTTTAAAATATTAATAAAATATATTTAACGTTTCTTATTAATAAAACATCAACTACGTGTCTACATGAAATTGAAGATGAAATTGATACATTAATTCATAAAAGAGTTATTAGAAGAAATTGATACTAATGTCATTTTGAAACTTATTGTTGTATTATATAAAAAAATAAATTTATCCATATTTAAAACGTATAAAAATAATTGAGCACAGCTTTATTTAATAAAATGTTTTATTTTAAATTTAAATATATATATATANATAATATAATAATAATATATTATTATTATAAAAAAATCCTCTCAAATTTAAAATTTCGTTGTATTTGGAAAATATTATTAAAGCAATAAAAATAAAATAAAAACAAAAGAAATTTTATTTTATTTTCACTTTAGATTAAGTTGTTTTATATAAAGCCATTTTGTCATTTCTCTGGAGGTTTCATTGAACAAATCGCAAGATGTTTAGTAGAACAACCAACATCTCTCCAAGTTCCTTCTTCCATATAATATGAGAAAATACAATTTTCACCTCGTCCTCCATTTGGTTCATGCACTGCAAAGTTTCTTTTTCAGTTATACATTATTATTATGCTGTAAAATACTTTTATTTACTTATATACTATTGGTTGAGCATTAGAATCAAACCATGACCCCTCTTCAGTATGGTCATTTGCATCGATCCAGTAATAATTAGCAACAACCTTTTTTGCGAATGCTGCGACAATATTCTGAAATGTTTTTTTTCTAAAATAACACCATTTATTAACAATATTACATTATCCTGTTCACTATTAATTCTAATAAGCTGTGCTCCACGAGTGCGACAAAATTGCAATGCTTCATTGTACGTGTATCTTTCAGATGAAACCATCAAGAATCTTTTGTGTATAATATTATTTTCTGAACCAACAATAATCGTAAGCTTTTATTGATAATTCTTTCTTTTACCCAAAAATGGCATTTGCAACGGATTAGTTGCACAAAATCCAAATAAATTTTTATAATTGCATGGGTAATCGTTCCATAAACCATCGAGGTTTAAATAACCATTCAAACAGTTTTCTGATCGTCCACCATTAGGTTCTCCAGGATGAAATCCTCTAAAAAAAGTTTTAAAAATATATCTCATTTCCTACTAACTTATGGACAAGAGGAATATCATCCGAATTGACCCATTTTCCTTCTGTTTTGGCATCACTGCCATCTATCCAGTAAAGATCTGCTATTATTCGTCTTGCAAATCCGTGAATTAATGCCTTTGTTATTATACTACTTTAAATTATTCAGTAAATTAAAATAATATTTACATTTTCCGCCGCACTATTGGCTTGAATCATGAACATATCCTGAGCTTTACAATACTCTTGAGCTTCATTGAAAGTTAATCTTTCAAATGAGGTAATTAGTGTATTAGGATCTAAATAAAAATATTTAATAAAAATATCTTACAATAAAGTTTTCAAATTTCACTATTGATAGAAAACTATATATTTTTATTTTATAAGATTAAATAGTGATTGATGTATTTTGACTGATCGTATGATTTTTCCAAAAAGAAACGAACACCTTAGGCCAGTGTTTCCGGACTTTTTTATACCATGCCCCACCATAGTATTTTCAAAAGTCATATGCCTCAGCGGCCCCTTTGAAGTAGCTGTCAAACTTTAGTAATCAGTATTGCCCGTATGCATAAATAACGGTAGAAAAAATTGCTGTATGCACGTTGTTATTTAGTCGTGAATCAGCATATTATGTTAAAAAAAATATATGTGGAATAGTTGATAATTGTAAATGGTTTTGTGTGTTGGTGTGTGCGTCGAATGATTTGTTGTGTTTGAATTATATTTTTTGTCTGTGTGTGTGTCCTTTCTTGATTTTTGCATGTGTTTGTTTCGATTCGATTAGCTTTGTAAATTTTGGTTTTTATGAAGGATTTTGTGATTTAATTAAAATATATATTGTCCACAAATTCTTATTTGAAAACATCAAAGGATGTTGAATTTTTCAGCATTCCATCCATCTGTTTAACAAGCTAAATTCAATAAATGGTGATATTAGCAACATTGCTTTTTGTGTTAATGACATCTATAATCGCAAATAACTAAAAAAATGCTTTTTTGTCAAAAACACTTCGAAAATATTATATAAACAAATCAGCAAGAGACACTTTTTTCTATATCGTAAAATATTAATAATGAATTAAATAAAAAGTTAATTAAAAAAATTCATTCATACAATTATTTTTTGTTATCGTTAAGTGATCGAAATTTATTTCATTGTTATAGACTTATTCGAAAATAACTTTTTTTATTTTTACAATTTATCAGAAAAGCCTTAAGTTAAAAATTTTAAAGTATAAAAATGAAAGGTGCGAAGAAAGTTTAAAGAGGGTCTCGTAACGTCCGAGGGTTGTGCATCACTGTTATAAAACAATAATATAAATGTATGTATATAATATACATTATATGAGTGAATGAGTGTGTTTAAAACCACTCCACATTTGATTGAGCGAACAATTTCCTGTAAGATATTTTATTTATTTATTTTGTTTATATTCTTACAATTTAACTTCTCAGTGGATCGAAATAAATTACATAACAATTTTGGAAATAATTTTTTACTTTATTTCTCTTGGAAAAGTAACTTAACTGTTTCCAGTCAATTCAGTTGATTCGTCTTATTTTCACTTTGTAACATAAAAGATTTCATATTAAACTCAGGTTCAATACTTGATACAATATTTGATATTTATGCTATTTTAGAGGTGGTTAAATATATCCTAACTTTATTTATCTGTAACAAATTATGATCAATTATCCTTTTTAGGACATATCTGAGCAACAAAATAAGTCAAAAATCTTTATTGTTTTAAATGATACAAAAAATAATAATTAATTAATCAAAATGAAAAATTTTGTTAATTTCGAGTATTTAGCCATTTGTTCAGGCAATTAATTAACATGTGTACGTGGCAATTCCCAGTTAGTTAGCATGTAATTATAACTTATATAAGTGAGTCGTGCTCTATACAAAAGAACTGCTATACTGATAGAACTGTCAACTTAGCAAAGATCACATAACATGATTTGCACTTCGTGTCGACATTTTTTACAGATAACAGTCGACGTGCATAGCACATCCGTTCAGCTCCAGTTGTTAAAATGAATTTGGAATATTTTTAAATTTTCAAATGAAACAATTATAAAAGCATAAATAATGTTGAAATGTTTATATTAAAAAAGAAAAAACTAGTCGATAAAAAAATTTTAAAAAGCTAAAAATACCCAAGATCAGGTTAAAGTTAAATTTAAAGGCAAATTTAATTACAAACAACGAGATCGACTTGATAATATAAATTTGTTATATTAAAATATCTGATAGCAAAACTTATTAATTTAAACAACCTTATTAGTTTGTTTAAAATCACACGTAAAATCACTAATAACCATTTTAATGAAGTCCTCAAATAATTGTAATATTTTAATATATTATATACCGTATATACTCGCATATAAGCCGAGCCCCAAATTTGATTGATTAAAAAGTCAAAAATAGATGACCCGCGTATAAGCCGACCTATTAAAAATGATATTTTGGGTAATATATAATTTAATATATATAACCCATCAATTTGGGGATAAAATTAATCCAAAATTACTCGGCCTATGCGCGGTATGCTAAGCGCAGATAATGAATTAGTACAACTCATGAAATACGAGATTTTTTCCTTGGTCTGTTAATTGTATAGCGCTTATGTATAATTCTTGAAATGTACAGATTTCTTTCATGTTAAAAAGAAAAACATTTCGCAAATGTTGGGCGACTAAATTTTCAAGTTTTGAAATTTCGATCCGATTGACTTTGGAAATCAACAAAATCTACATGGCCCCTTTAATTCCTGTTATTGACAGTTATAAGTTTAACAGCAACTCTTTTAACAGTATCCTTTTTAATTTCTCTGTGCATCTTTTGTAGAGTTTTATATATTTTGAAACAATTCTTTGTGGAATATTAGCGTTATTTTTCACTGTGTTACACAATTGATGGAATGAGCAAACTTTAGGTAATTCCTTTATTTGTTTGAGTTTATGGGTAGATATCCTAAGGAGTAAATCTTAGTTTTGTAAATCTGATAGGTAACATTGATTTTGTTTATTTTATTTATTTTATTTCATTTATTTTATTGATCTCAATAATATTAAATACGGAGGACTCATAATTTTATACGGACAAAATCATGCATAATATAGGATATTTTTCAAAATTTCGGCTACTCTGAAACAAAAACATTCTAGACAAGGTCTTACAGAAATACGGTTAAGTTCACTTAGATAAAACTATGGACTATTCATAAATGTTTTCTATTAAAAATTACCTAATTTAATTAAATTAGTTGATTAAAAAAAAATTATTTTCTAAAAAACATTTACAAGTAGATGGTGGTCGTGAATTCTCTTTGTAGCAAAAGGCCCATAATTTTTGATCGCATGAAATATCATACCAAACCCCATCAGCATGCAAATATCCTTTTGCACAATTATTGGTTCGAATTCCGTTTGGGTAACCACGAGCAAAATTTCTAAATGTCCTTAACTAAAAACATTAATTTATTAGTGTATAACTTGTAAGCCAGAGGCTTTCCATCATTGTCAACCCAGTTTCCCTCTTTTTCAATATCGTTTGCATTTATCCAGTACAGATCTGAAACTGTTTCTCGGGCAAAACTATGAACTATAGCCTGAATATCATTTCAAATTCCAATGAATGTATGATTAAAGGGAACAAAATTACATTATCCATTGCACTATTGATGTGAATTAATTTTAAACCCCGAGCACTGCAATATTCTTGAGAATCGGAAAAGGTTAATTTAGTATTTGAAACAATTAGTTCATTTCCTTCTATTTCCAAGTGATCTTAAAAATCAAAGATAAAGAATTTCTCCATTAATTCAAACAAAATTATATTTTTAATGCAATATAAAATGTTACTAAGTGGGTATGGCAAAGTGAAATGATGGACGTTGTCAGTTGAATTATAATTGAATTATTAAATTCCGAAATTTATAATTAATTTTTATTTCATTATACAAATTCTGGTTTCATTAGTAATGAATATTCAAATAAGTATAAAATATTATAATTTCAATATCATCTAACAGAACTGTGCTTAAAATTAGGATGTAGACTGGGGTTTACCAAACTTTTCACCAACGGAACACTTGGCAAATCCGAAAATTTCGGCGGTACACTTAGCTTATTTTTTAGGTTGGGTAATTTATAATAGTATAAATAAAAATAAAAAATGTCATTAAAGAAATATCAGCGAATCAGGTAAAAACAATCCCATCTACCCCTTGGCACTTGTTAAAGACTTTTATTGCTGTACCCAACTTCTAGTTACTAAAAATCTTCGCCTGCTCTTGACGTCATAAAACTCAATGAAGTTTAACCGTAGAATATGTTCAATTTTCTAACTATGTTCTCCAAATTTTTGCAAAATATCTATTTAGGCTCTGCGGAACATAGTTTGGGAAACCCTGATCTAGACTATAGCAGGATTTAAACTTATTTCGATTCCATCAAATTTATCATTTTATTTGCTTGTTCTTTTCCGTATAAGAGGTTAAACACTTCTTGTTAAAGCGTATAAGAATCTGGATTAATTATTATAAAATATTAAGTATTCAATTAAATTAAAAAACCAAGAGATTTTAAATGGATTTAATTATTTAATTAAGTTTTAATATAATAAGTTAATAATAAGTTAGTTCAAGTGTACAATTTTAAGCACATGAAACAATTAAATGTTAAGGAAGTACATTATTATTATTATTATTATTATTATTATTATTATTATTATTATTATTATTATTATTATTATTATTATTATTATTATTATTATTATTATTATTATTATTATTATTATTATTATTATTATTATTATTATTATTATTATTATTATTATTATTATTATTATTATTATTATTATTATTATTATTATTATTATTATTATTATTATTATTATTTATTGTTAAATAAAAAAAATATAAATATTTTTTGGACTACTTGAAATTTTGTTTACCCTTATTTAATTTTCAGATGACTGATATTCTGAATAAGACCACTATATAACTTCACTCACTTCGTGTTTTTCTTAAATATAACCATTACTAAAATAATGAATTAAAAATATTAAAATATTAAATATTAAACATTTTACAACATTAGGATATGGTAATTTTCTCAATTGTTCTCCTTTATTTGACTGTCAAAGAAACTATATTTAATACTAGTTCTTCCCCATAAACACCTAATCCTTTTTAAGAACTATGAAAATCATCAGGATTTATTAGAATTTTCTTTTGTGTCGTTTTACTTTCCTTAAAGTGCTTATTTATTTTAAAATTTTTATCTTTATAGTTCATGCTTGATATTGGGTTGATTCAGTTTTAATTTAGAATCTATATATTTTTGTCAGATCAAAATTAAAGCTAATAATAAAGCTAATAAAGCTAAGAAATATTAAATTGGAGAAAATTTAAAAATAATGTAGAAAAATAATGACCTGAAAACCCCTGGCTTTCCATATCTTTCTGGCAAATAGCCCATATTCGTACTGCGCAGTTATAATCATTCCATAATCCACTTGGAAGTCGGAATATATTAATACAATTTTCTCCAATTCCACCGTCTGGGAGATTTGGAGCAAAATTTCTAAATTTCATTTAGAAGTTACACTTTTTATAGAACAATGTGAATACTTGTACACTAATTCTTGTCCTTTTGAATTCATCCATTGACCTTCAACCGATTGATCATTACCATCAATCCAATATGAATCCGCTATTACTTGATTAGCAAATCCATTTACTACATCCTAATAATAATAATAATAATAATAATAATAATAATAATAATAATAATAATAATAATAATAATAATAATAATAATAATAATAATAATAATAATAATAATAATAATAATAATAATAATAATAATAATAATAATAATAATAATAATAATAAACAGTAAAATTATAATTTAAGCCTTGCTCCGACAACACAATATATTTAATATATTTAATACAAATGAAAAGATTGATCGACTATAAGATGACCCTTGTCAAACTTCCTGAAATTTAGTTTCTTCTATTTTCAAAATGCTTTTTGATCTTCTCTTTTATTTACTTTTTCTAATTTCTCATTGGTTGAATATAATAATAAACATTTTTTCTGAAGAATTTAAAATTTAAATTTTTTTTAATTAAATAAAACAACAATTAAATTTCAAAAAATCCTACACATAACCGGATATCACAGTAAAGACATTGAAAGAATGAATTCTACCCCAAAAAGATTTAGGGAGAAAGAAGAAATATTTTTATCTGAATATTCCATTCATCAGTGTCATACTCGAAAGATCATTAAAGAACTTAAACGCACTGGCCTTCCAATTCGTATTACACATAAATCTTGGACATTCAGCAAAGCTCTGGCAAACAATGCAAAATAAGAAAACTTGTATATTTAATTTTTTGGATGATGTTGTTGTTTGTAAAAAACTTTTTGTATAAAAATCAATTTTTAATTTTTAATTTTTAAATTAATTTTTTATATTAATTTAAAAAAAGATTTTTGTATGAGAAAGTTAACAATTTTTATGTTTTACAAGATTTTATAAAAATATCTTTTTGATACAGTTGGATTACCATTATTAGTTGTTAAATTGTTTGAATATTATTATTTTCATTAAGTTGTGATTAATACGATTCTGACGAATACTGTTAAACAGTCGAAATATATAGGAATGTTATATCTTAATATACTTAGCTGGCGATTTTCTTTAATAATAATAATAATAATAATAATAATAATAATAATAATAATAATAATAATAATAATAATAATAATAATAATAATAATAATAATAATAATAATAATAATAATATAATAATAATAATAATAATAATAATAATAATAATAATAATAATAATAATAATAATAATTATTATTATTATCATAATAATAATAATAATAATAATAATAATAATAATAATAATAATAATAATAATAATATAATAATAATAATAATAATAATAATAATAATAATAATAATAATAATAATAATAATAATAATAATAATAATAATAATAATAATTATAATAATAATAATAATAATAATAATAATAATAATAATAATAATAATAATAATAATTATTATTATTATTATTATAATCATAATAATAATAATAATAATAATGATAATAATAATAAATGCTTACGTTATCTTGAGCACTATTTATTTGTACTAATTTCATGCCCCTAGATTTACATGTTTGTAAAGCCTCGTTATACGTAACAACCACTTTTGTTACGTATAAAGTATTTGGATCTATTTCAGGTTTACATTTTCCGAAAATTACATATAATGTAATCAGAGTAATCTTTTTAAAAAATATTATATAAAATTATTTTACAATTAAAACTCACAGTAAGAGACATAGGCAACGATATTCACGTGTAAAAACGATTTTAATTTTAGAAAATAAATTAACCTTTTCTTCTTCTACAGTTTGATTTAAATAGGTTTTAAGGAATTTGTTAAAGCACATAACATATGTTTGGTTTTTTTATTTATTGAAACATTCAAATGTAGTTTTATGCTCTCTGTAAATAAGACTGGAACATATGCCTTTAGGTATATGAACACAAATTGTCAATTCAAGATTATAAATTGAACAGTAAAATAAACAAATAAAACATAATTTTTTTTTATAATTCTTAGCATTAAATTTGGCTATATTTGCACTTATTTAGGCAGATTTCATTGATGTTAATCCATTCTTAGCCTTTAACGTACCAAATTAGAATTTTAGCCAATTTTTTAAAATAATTTTAATTAATATATTAATTTTTAACTATAATTTGACATTATTTAATTCATTTTTTCTTCAATTGCTTTCTGTTTCCACATTTTCGTTGAAAAATCTAGATTGTTACCCTTGCAATTCCATTAATATAATTTTATTATAAGAACTTTTTTTTCAAATTTCACCACTAATTTCTTTTTCATTGTATTTATTAATAATTACTATCGTAGAACTATTAATTGCACGTTATCTTATACATTATTTGAAAAAGTTTGTTTCTTTTGTGATTGTATAAAAGAAAAATGTATTATGAAAATAAAATAAATATATTAATTAAAAAAACTTATGTGGTTATGAATACCATTCTATGGGAAATGATTATTTGAAACTAACTTTTCATACATAATATTATATACGTATTTGTGTCAATTACAATATTTAAATCCGGTATCAACTTAACCTCGTTTCAATTTTGAAACAAAATTCTTAATCTTTTAAACTTAATATCTCCTCTGAAAGTGCATTTATTGTTTTCACTTCACAATCATACTCAAATTTAGAAAAAGTTAACAAAAACTGAAAATACTAGAGCCTTGTTACAGTTCTAAATTAATTAGAGATTAATATTATGTAGTAAGGACTCCAACTCACTCGGACCTCAATAACCTTTCAAGGTATCAAATATAGGTTAATTGAAGCTTTTGGGGTAATATAAAAATTAGCAACATTTCTCTTATAATTCAGAAGAATATCAAAAAAATATAAATTTCAAATGATTTGTGCAAGTGCCATATCCTAGTGATATATTTAATATTTTATATGACCTAAACCTGTCACATCGGCGTCGAAATATGTCGATTTTTATTGTTGAATGTAAGCTATAGGGATTATTTTAGAATACTAAACGATGATGCTAGTGACTAGATCTTTGAGAGAACCATTCATTCTTGACGATGAAAGGCTAGCTTGCCTCATTGGAAAAAGAAAACGATGATAAACTAGTGGCAAGATTTCCTGAATCAAAAATTAAAAGTCCTTATTAGAGTTTTGAGATTTGTTTATAAGCTGCAATAATAGATCACTGTGTCACAGAATGAATCGTCCCAGTTTTATCTTAGTGGTCCACCTAACTCTTTCATCCATAGACTTTTGTTTCTATGACGAAATAACAATTAACAAGAAAAACGTTAGATCATTCATGAAAATATAAAAAATTTAAAAGAAACTACAAACTGTATTGAAATTCCAATTAAATTTAGATTTTGTATTGTTTGACAAAACTTACATGTTTTATTTGTTCGATTAATATTGTTTGGTTTTATTAAAGTAGCAAAAAAGAAATTTGAATGCGCGAATCAATAAAATGCCAAAACTTAGAAAAAATAAAAAACTTGAAAAAAATTAAAAATTAGCATATTCTGGGTAAAGAGTATGTATGGATAGCAAATGATGTGATGAACGAGATATAATAATATATAATCATTGAGGTTCCCAGAAAAAAGATCTTCAATAAAAGAAATTAATTAAAAATAAATAAATAATTTATGAGGTATGTAAGAAACCCGAAATATGTAGGGAACCCAAGCCATGTAAAAAAATTCGTACCATACAGCAAACCCGAGCGGTAAATATTAGAACAATGAAATTAGGCATCCTTCCAAAATCAAAAAGTGATTTGTTTTGACTTAGCAAAATGAGATTTTAAGTAGAGGCGAGAGTTTGCCGGCGTAGTTGATTTTGAGCAATTTTGGTTGTTGACTAATTCAATTATTTGATTGCGAAAATCGTAGGAGGCAAACCAATATAAAAAGAAAAGACAGAAAAAGGATAAACGGCAGTATGATAAAAGGAAATTATCAGCGAAATTTTGAACTAAGAGACCAAAGAGACCAAAACAAATTTGTAAATAGGAAAAATCAAAAAACCTAATAAAAGACGGTTTCCCCTTGGGTTACATACCTCAATAAATTTTGTTGACATTTAAGATAGTATTCTGTGTTGAGTCTTATTTTAATAAATGAGACATAGAGAACGAGCAGTCAGAGTCAGAACCAACTTTAACCATAATAACTCAACAATATTAGAAAATGGCTATTATAAAACAATATATAGAAAATGCAAATTATATTGAAAATATATTTTGTGTGACCCATACTTTTAAAATTGGCATATAAACAATAATGAACATTACAAAATTAAAAATTTTAAAAATATTTAAAATTGAATTAAAATTTATTTCTGTCAGTTTCACAATTTCTAACTATCCCAACCCAATTTGCTATATAAAATTAAAATTTACAAATTTAATTTAATTATTTGATTTTATAGACATATGTTCTTAAGGGTTTGAAGAATATTCCGGAAACAACTATAATTAGGCTGACTTGTGAGATAAAATCTTTGTAATCCAAGATTTCAATGAAATAATTTAAAAATTATTTCAAAGAATGAAACTGATTTTTATATGATATAATTTTGGTCTTAAAATTTTATAACTTTCCTGAAAATAAAGAAAATTAATCAATTGCAAGAGTAATAACTATAATATCTTTGAATGTTAGCATTCCTTTGCTAAAATTTGTTAATTCTGAAGTAATTACTATCAATCTAAGTCAAACTACCAAAACTTAAAAACAACGAAACAATTCTTGAGATATAGTAAAAACTATAAAATGTATTTTTTGAACAAATGACACTTAGAAAAGGTCATCGGGGGAAATTCATTTAAGACCTCAGCCCATTAAAATTATTTATCACAAATATCCATTTAAAAATTAATTTTATCGGGATTTGGACGACTTCTTTTATTCATTTAAGACCAGTGAAATCATATAATACAAAAATTCTATCAAACAATAGTCAATTTAAAAATTAGTTTTGTCTAAAATTTATTTGATGGGACTTAAACTATTCCTCTTTCTTTAAATATTTATCATGTTTTAATTCTTTTATAATTAATTATACTTAATTAATTATAAATAACCATTTTCTCTATTGTAAATTTGTTGAAAAATCAGCCATGATCTTATATGACGATTTATTATCAATATTAAAATAAATAAAATACGGGTTTATAACTTATGGAAATTTCTATTAAAAGTTAATTCAACTTGCTATATAAAAATTTAATAAACAAGTTAATTTATATATGATTAAGTAAAGTGATTTAAGATAAATTTATTTGAAATTTATTTGAAACAAATAATAAAGATTTTTTTGTTTTCTTTTTGAGAAATACTGTTGTTTTAATAATACAAATTATTTATTAAAATTTTAAAACGCGTACAAATTTAAATTTTATTATTTAATAATAAGAAATGAGTTCGGATATTGAAAATGGTAAAACTATCTAAATCTTTTTTTGTAATTAGTCTTTTTTTAGATTCCAATGCCTATGAACCTTTTAATGTACGGCGATCATACGATATACCTGAAAAGTTATATTATTTGATTTTTTTACCAGTAATAATATTTGAGTAGAAATAAAGTTTTTAGTGACCCAGAAATATCCGATTTGCCTTTAACATCAGAAACCGGGCGTAGATATACTCATAATATTATTAAAACCGACAATTTAAATCTTGACAATGTTGATCCTAATTTATTAGAAGCTGATGATTCTGATGCTGAAAAGCCAAATTACAATGTATTTATGCTTATTAATGATTTTTTTGGTGATTTTATTGTTTTTAGACTTTTATCAAAGCTAAACCTACAAAGTCATCCAGTCTGAGAAAGGTTGTTATAATATAAAAATTAATTTTTAATATAATAAAAAAAGTATAAAACATTTCTACTAGTTTAAATTAAGTTATGAAACAAATTAAATTAATGTTTATATATAAATAAATTTACTAATATAATTAATATTAAATAAAGCTTTATATAATTTTATAAAGGTTTGAACTTAAATATGCAAGTAATTTTGTGAAAGAAATATTCATTTTTTCGAAATCTTACCCATATTGATGGGAATTTCTTTGAATTTACCCAATATACATTATATTCCTCTTATAACGATGCTCAATTGTCGATGGTTGTCATAATTCGATGTGACATTGTAATACGGGGCGGTGTAATAATTAAATAATTTATCGTTGGATCAAAATTAAAACCCGTTCTATTGTTTTAAAAGAAAAATCAGATTTAAACATATTATTTTATTTTTGGGTTAATCAATATATAGTAGTACACTTAATTCAAACTACACAATAAAAATAATTTTCAACGGTTACATATAAATAAGGAGTTTTAGCATTTCCATTTTCACCAGGCATTAATTTGGACACATTTAACCAAATCCAGATCAATAATGATTGGCATTTTGTTCAATAAAGAACTGGATCCTAGAAAATCAATATTAAGGAAGCTAGTGTATTATGTAAAATATCATTAAAGTCTTACAAATGTGTTACAATCCAAATAAAGTGACAGTTATAGGAACTAGTAATCAGGATGTCAAACCTTTCACTTGAGAAAATGAAAAATAATAATGCTATAAGTAGGGAATTCAATACGGGTATTCAAAAATAACAATACAGAGATACCAGTATTCATAGAAATTATTTTGGTTTACATTTTAATGTAGAATTATTAATTTTAAACATTGTTATTTAAAATTTGATATTTATTTCAAATGCCATATAAAGACATGAATTCATAAAGGTAAATAAAAACAACGTAAAGGAACATAAAATTTACAATATTTGTTTGTTTTCTGCCTCCTTTGATATATGTTCCTACAAAGCAGAGAGCATCTAAATTTATTTCATTCATTCTGCATAGCAATTTATTTAAAATTTTACCAGCTGCTGAAAAAAACCTTTCGGGCTCAACGCTGGTTGGGCGAATAATTAAAAGTAAATCATATATTTGTTGAAAATATTTCTCCCGCACACCTTGTTCAAATAAGCTCATTCCTTTTTTTAAACACTTTGTTAGTTCCCCTTCGCGTTCTGGGTTTCCCCCGAAGACTTTATAATTCTTCTTTTTAAAAAACTTTCTAATTTTATCTTCAGTTCTTTTTCAGATTTTTCTGTAATTTCTTTTAAATCCTCCTCAGTCTCAGAATCTAAAATTTCTTCTAATCACTGTTCTAGAACTGTATTTTCATTCCAAAGTCCGATTTGATTTACAATACCCAACAGTAAATTAAGAATTGTTGTTTTCGATACACGAGGAAAACTGAAAGTATGATTTATATTATTTTTCGTGGCTGTGTTTTGAGTATTATCGCCAAGAGCTTTATGCAGGTGGCCAATTAGATCGGACAACTCCGTTCTTCTCGGAAATATGTACCGAACATTTCGTTGCTCATTGATGATTTGATTTCACTTAAACTATCAAACATAAATATAAATGTTGTATCTACGAAAAGTAATTCACGACATAATGACTCTTTTAATTTAACTGGTAAAAGTGTTGTGATCGTGAGAAAAACTGTTTGAAATTCCGCTTCAGAAAATTTATATCTTAGTTAGATCTATAACTGACTTTTTAATGCAGGATTTTAATTTTTGAAATCGTTCGAGCAGTTGCCATTAGGTTATTCCATCTAAGATTTAGCAATATACACTAGTAAATTCGATATTCACATCATTTTGTAGTACCTTATTTCGCAAGCTGATTATGCGTTATGTCGATATCTTGTCCCTGTATTTCGTAATCCATGACTAATCCATATCTACCTCCTTAGTAGGAATCATCGTAATTATTATATTCTTCAGCCTCGGAATCTAAATCCGTGTAAATTGTTTCATTCGAACTGCTGCTTCTATATTCAGTATTTTTTAATATAAAACATCGACGACCGTAAATTGAATTGTATGTGCCAAACACAACTGCTAAGCAGCGGTTACTAATTTTCATACTTTCTGCATAACTGCAGCAATATCAATTGTTAAACAAAAGATATTCTTATCAAATGACAACCCATATTCGATAGAAAGCAGTTGATATATTATCACATTGAGTTCATCACTTAAGAACCCTTTATACCGCATGTTATTAAATATTATATTTAAACAGGGATAAAACAATATTTATTCACACATTGGCCAACACTGAATTTTTGACGACACCTTTGACGCCCATAACTGTCACTGTTTAACACTTTTGTTAATTGATGTAATAACATTTTATGTTTAATTAAATTTTTCATACTTGTTATATTTTTTATTCTCAAATATAATCTAATTGAACAGTCTTTAGTTATCATTTAAATTAATTAGATTTTAATATTTTGTAAATTAAAATACATTAAATAAATAATGCTTCTATCCAAAATGGTGGTACCGAAATTGAAGGCTGAAAACACATTGTTATTGAAAGCTCTTATAAGAATAAAATTTATGGTTTTCTTTTGGAATTTTATAGACCTGTTGTCATCTAATAAAAACAATTAACTGAGAACATGAATTTATTTCTTGATTCGACGCAATGTTTTCTTTTTCTCAACTCCGCGAAAAAAGTCAATGCGCTCTTTTTTCTAAAGAATTAAAAACTACAAAGATAAAAATTATTGGTTTTATGGTGGATTAAAAAAAATTAATTCATTGAATATCAGACTGAAAAATAAATATATTTCAGAGTAATATGATGGGAAAAAATAACCAGTGACAGGATAAATGTGTAACTGATGATTTTTTTTTAAAGCTAAGGGTCCCTAGAAGTTCACAAACCTAAATATTTAATTAATTAATGATATTTTCTTTAAGAATTTATCATTGAGATAGAATAGAATTTGTTGATTTGACAATGGAATGATCAAAGTATTAAAGCAATTTGAATTTTCCTCACTTTGTCAGAACGGCTAAAAAAATGAAAGTAATAATGGTGCATAATTGAAAGGAAATGATAACGAAATTAAGCATACCAGAATCAACTGATTGCTGGAAAATATTCTAGTTATTCTTGTTGTGTGGAACTTCAACAATGTAAATATGCTTTCTAAGATAATGCTGCGGCTTGAAAGATGAAATTTTTTGGTCATAATTTCACCCGAAAAAATTAAATATGTTAATTTAAGTCAATTTCTACTAATATTTGAGATTCAATTTCTTTCAATTAGTTGAATTGTCAAACGATGCTTTTCTTGCAAGTACTGTAGGACTTTAAAGGGGTTTGGATCTGTCAGACCCCACAGTACGTTAACCGTTAATAATAAGGTGGTTAATATTTTCTTCTACAGATATGTTTATATTTCTTTGGTTTCGAATGATCAAGCGTTATTATTAATATAAAATCATAATTATTTCATAGATGTGAAATACTTTTTTTGCAATAAAATTGTTATGATTCAGATTCTGGAACGAAATAAAACAAATTAATATTGATTTTTTATATTCAATTGAATTACATTATGTGCTAATAGCACTGTTACTTTCTATTTGAAATTCAGCCTAATGTTTCTCAAAAATCAAATATTTCGAACTCTGTTGTGTCAGCCAGTGGTGATAATGTTCCAAAACTTAATTCATCTTTTGCAAGTTGTTCACTAGAAGCAGAAAAGGAAATGGAAAATTTACTGAGATCAGAGAATATAAGTTTGCGAAAACAATTGGAAACTAGTAATAGAATGGTTGAGGAAATGAAGTAAGATTTTATCTATTGATACCAGAATATTAGTATAAAAACTCGGCATAAGACAATTTTATTGTGGCCTAGAAAAATTATAATTTACTATCTAATTTAATAATAATAGTTTTTGATTTTTCAGCATTGCCCATTCGAAACCATATTACTCATATATTTAGCTACCATTACCTTAAACTATTATGCATAATTTTATAGCACCAACGATGGCTTCAATTTTTTTAGCAAGCTTAGAAAAGAAAATTGCATTTTTCCAATTTATGAAACCCACCGTTTATAAACGGTATGTGGATGATATTTTTCTTATATTTGAAAATCAGAGGCACGTTGATCCGTTTTTGCATTATATGAATAGTCTACATAAAAACATTGTATTCACATGTGAAACGGAGAAAAATCATCATTTTCTTTCTTGGATCTGTTAATAAAACGCAAAGAGAAACACTATGAGACAGAGATTTATAGAAAACCAACTGATACTGGTCTCTATACTTCTTCCGAAAGTTTTTGTGAATTCAAATATAAAAGAAATATGGTGAAGGGGTTGATTTATTGTTCATGGTCTTTGTCTTCTACTTTTGAAAATTCAGTAAAAAGTGTTGACAAATTGGTTGAATTGTTAATGAAGAACGGTTATTCAAAATCCTTTTTATTAATTATGGTAAAAGAGACTGTTGAAAGATTTATTAAAAATCCTAAGGATCCATGTTTGAGAAATTCTGGGTGTGATCTCGTTGAGATGTGTGAGTCTGATGAGTTAAATAAATTAAATAGTGTGAGCAAGGATGATGAGACTAAATTTGTGTTGGTATTGCCGTACTCAGAAGGTTTTAAGGATTATAAAGTAAAGATAAAAAGCAGTTAGGGAATTTAAACTATAGGATAGTGTCAACTTCATGGAAAGTACGCAATATGTTTATTAATAGGTCTAAGTCTAAAACTCCTGTCGAATTATGTTACGATCTCATTTATCAATTTACATGTAATGGGTGTTTGTTTTTGTACACTTCAATTAAATCATATTATTATTTTTTATGGTTTTCTTAGTTTTAAATCAATGCAATATATAAAGTTAGTAATATCGAAATTGTGGTTTATTGATCGTACTAATATTTCTTTCAGAAATTTTTTTTATTTGAGCAAAGTTTAATAATTAAAACTTTAAAACCGGAAGAAAATTTTTAAAGCAACCAATTACTCACAAACCATTTGTTGTGGAATAAATGATGCACTTCATCTGTATATTGTGCGTCCAATCAGGGAGATGTTTATTTGTGTGTGTTTTTTTTTACTGCAATTGGATTGAGTGTGGTAGGATTTATTGATGGATATAATTGATGTTTGTTTGAAATTATCATTAATTTATTTTGCAAAAGAATATAGTAAGAACTGTGGACCTAAAGCTTATAAGGAAGTCCTTAGTGTAATCAAATGATAATTATATTTCCATAAACATTACTGATGGAATATCACTGAATAGCCAAATCTGTTTTTGCAAACTAGGATCAAATAAATGATAATTCAAATGAACTAGTACAAGTTATGAATGAGGTTGAACAAAATATGGTATTAGAGGACGAGAAGATATCAATTGATGTAGACAAGAGACATTCAATATTTACTACAATTTTTTCATTCATCACACCGATAGCTAATATGTTTTATACATTTGATAAGTTGATTACGATTAGCTATAATTTTCAATAATATTGGACAAATTTATGACAATAATAGATTAGTTAAATGATATAATTGTACATGTGCAATTTAGAACCAATATTGATCTTTCATAAATATAAATCACTTGGTTAAACCACTCCAAACATGAAATATATTTTTAAATTAACTTAATTATAATTGACAATACGAGATGGTCTAGTTCTGATTGATGAAATCAACGGTTACATAACTGAAAACAATTTGGTGAAATATCTTCATTTTACCCCATGCCGTTGATTACATGAGTTTGGCAAAAAAATTAGCTAGTATAGATTTTATTATGTAATTTTTATCACATACGCTTTTTTCTGTTATGCTTTTTATACTTATTATTTAAAAATTTTAATACAACTAAATTTCCATTTTCTTTGTTTTTTGGACTATAAATCAATATTTCGTATTATATTTAAGAAAAATTTTCAATGACGTGAGAAGTGATTCATTCAAGTAATTTTGACCTTGATTATCGCTCAAAAAATTGAAACTATCAGAATTGGCCAATAAAGACCAATCATGAAATTGCTATTCTTCTGTGTATTATCCATACCAGTACTTAGAGCCCTTTACATATTTGATCAGGTCATTGAATATGAAATTTGGTTACCGTATTAATTGAGTCCACGGCATTTGTTTACAGCAACACTGATACGTGCGAATTTGATTAAAAAAGGCATCTTATTAATTGTCGAAAAGTGATTTCGCAGTAGCATAACGCAACTTAACAACGTCAAAACAATTCAGAATAAACTGAAGGATTTTGACTGGGAACTTCTTCATTACTTGAATTTCAGTTATGATATCGCTTTATCGAACTACTGCTTCCAATTTCTGAAAATCTCATACATGGATTTCTTTTATTTAAAACTCAATATGAGATCGACGCTTACCTAAAAAATAAAAGAAAGCAAATTATCGAATTTTAATAATCTAGAGTTTTCATTTTACAGCTACAATTGTAATGTTAAATGACCATTTCTAAAATGATTGTGTACGAAATTTTTGACATGTACAATTGAAAGAAAGTATTGATGAAATGTGCAATATTTTTATTAGATCCCATTTTACAATAGAAAATAGTACTTGTATATTAAAAATGTTTTTACTACGGTTAAGAAAGTTCTTGAATGTACACAAGCACAAAATAGAAGATTAAAGTAATTTTTAATTTATTATTAGAATTACCTATAAAATATCTCTGTCGACCATTCTGCGTCATCTTAAAGTCTATTTAAAACTCAGAAACTAAAATTAAGATTAAGCCAAAACACGAAGGATGTCGAGTGAAAAATATTAGTGACCAAAAATATGGGACCAGCCATGAAAGTATTAAATCGCTTTTGAAGTTTGGTTGAGTCATTTATATAAAAAAAATTGTGAATAGTTTTTATCAGTTAAAAATTCTTTGAAATTTATACCATTTGCACATAAAACCGACAAAAAATTCGACAAAGACAATTTTGTCAGAAAAAAGTGCGTCATATACGATAATTCATTCGTTCTAAATTTTTATAATTATAATAGAGAAAACAGTTTTCAATTGTATGTATTAACAATGATATTCATAATTTATTGATATTGTGCATTTACATAATGTGACTTGGTGAATAGAACAATGATGGATAAGTTGTATTTATCGGTTGTGAATTCGTCTGTTGGATTGCTTTATGGTTTAGATAGCATTTTTTCATCACATTTACACTTGGTTTTTAATCTTCATTAACATTGAAAATTTTAATTATCGATTATTTTAAAATTTTTTTCGTACAAATATAATAAAATAAGAATTATTACTTAATAATGCAATTGAGCTTCATCTACGGTATTCAGTTTGAGAGATAAATTTTTTATAGTAATAAAGAAATTGTTATAAATTCTTCAGTGTCAATTATTTAAACAAAATGATTTTATTTAAAATAATGTCAAATCTTTTCTAACAATTTAAAAAAATTAAATTGGTTGTCCATTGAAATAATTAAATAAGTTTTAAGAGTACTAGATTTGGACTTGCCATTTTATAATTCGGTAATAGTAATGGATTTAAAAATTATTATAAAAAATATTTTTTTGAATTTATTGCTATCATAATTTTTGCAAATAGCTGTCTTAAAGACATTTGTTTTTTATGAATTCAACTTATCGAAATTTGAATTATTTAACAAGTTAATTGTCATAATACTTTCACTGTATTTTAAATTCTTTTTATCGTGATAAATATTTTTGAAATTTTTGAAAAAACAAGTTTTAATTAAAATTATCTACATCACAAATAAATAATATATTAAAATGCCCCTAATATTAAATTAATTTTGTTGAAATTATTGTATTAAAAGTGTACAAAGTTCTTTTTGTGTTATAACGAGATATTTAACCACTTGCGTTACAATACATTAAAAAATATTGCTAAGCTATAGCAGCAAAATTTTTTTTGTAGATATATCCAATAATGTTTATTAAAGATGCATGGGAAAGTAAGAATTTTGATATCCCAAATGGACTTGCTTCACGTTCAATGATCCACTCATTTATTTTTTATATTGTTTAAATAAGTCCCTTTACACGAATTTTTTTCAAAAATGTCTGATTTCCAACGTGTGAAATCAAGCATTTCAAACATAGTTATTCAATATAAACATTACAAGCTTTGTTATACCCAGTTCAAATCCCAATATTAGACTAGTTTCGGGCTTTTAGCTCTCATCATTACTATGCAGGAGACGCGAAAATTTCTCTTCGCCCCAGGTAAGTATACAATATTGCTGATTCAACTCTATTGCATACTTTCCCCGGTACACTGGAAATCACATCACTTGCAAATTAGCTAAATCACAGAAAAAATATCTGCAAACTTGTAAACACGGCGTATGAAAAATCATATTCACCTGTGTAGACACCGTCTATACACATCAACTGTTTACAAGTGCATCCGTAAACCTTTAGCATTTTTAACTTGTAATGGTGTAAAATTTTATTTTTTACGGATGTCTAACATTAAAATAATATAAACTTTACAAGCATTTTAATTTGTAATGTTTATACTATTTTAATGTTAGACATCCGTAAAAAAATTTTTACACCATTATAGTTATTTAATTATTATGGAAAGAGCAATTTTTAAGTGATAAAAAAAATTAATTTACAGAAAAAAATTAAAAACCAATAAATTAATTAATTATTTTATAAAGTATTATGCTTTACACCTAACTATTTTGGTTTAAACTTAAATATTTTTTTAATTATACGTATTTTTAAAATGATCCGATTTTTCTACGGACATAATATCATGCTAATTTTTTATTATGAAATATATTAATGCATAACTTTCCAGTGGTTTGTAACATTTTCTGTTAGTATATATCACATTTCATATTACTTTGCAAATGACAAAACCTAATTTAAACATCGAAAAATTGATAAGCGAAAGAAATATACATTTCATGTCCAATTATTTCCTTTGCGAGGCCTCATTGATATTATTATTTTGATACCGCTTCACTTCGTCTAAACTATAACAGTGATTATACGGAAGTAATATTATATTATTTCTTTATTCATTGATTTTCTTGTTTTAACTTTTTTGATTCATGCTTCATCACAAATATTTGAAAGAGATTCATCATTAATAATATAAGAAAAGGAAATAAATTAATGTAGAAACCTGTTTTTCAAAGTTGTGTTCATTTTAAGAATTTTTCCAATACGTGTTCTTTTTATATATTAACAGCTATTTTTTCTTTATATTTGTTTCACTAAGAATTATTATTTCAATGACTATTATTAATATTTTCTTGGTCAAACTTGATTTTTTTTCATGTTTTGATGATATTTCATTTTGATCTTTTGTCAAATTAAATAGGAATGAAGACGTAATAAAATTATTTTTCATTAAAATATTTTTTAAATTTTATAATAATTCAATATTTTATAAATTTTTAATTCATCTTTACGAAATAATCCAATTATACTATGTTTAATTATAGAAAATGTGTGCTTGAATATGAGAAAACTATTCAGGAATTGAAAGAAGTACAAGAAGTTAAATTTCATGAAAAAAATCAGACTATAAATAATCTCATTTGTGAACGAGATCAAACGGTTCAAGATTTAAGTACAATTGAAAAAGCATTTGCAGATTTACAGAGACGCTTTGAAAAATCCAAAGAAGTTTTAGAGAACTTATATAAAGTTATTTATTTTTAATAATAAATAATCTTTATAATTTGAACACTTAGAATGAAGATGTACTAAAACGACACGCAGATGAATTAAAAGAAGAGCTTCAAAAATCTGAAACTAAGTACAATAATTTAAAAGTTTTAACTGAACGTCGAATTAAAAAGTAAGTAATATTTTTTAAAATGAACGTTTTTATATAAAAATCTGTTAATAATTATAATTACATTATTTATCATGTTAAACTAAATAATAAAATTTACTGCATGTTTATTTATTATTTATGTTAAAAATAATTTTACACTGTACATTTAACTGAGCAGCATTTTTATTTTACTGAAGATATTTTACCTTGCATTTAATTGTTTTACTGTGCCTTCCTATTTTTTAACCTAATAGTTTGCTATCTTTCACTATCTCTTAAAATACAAGAATGACGTTATCTGTTAATTTTTTATTGTTTAATGAATTTATTCTCTACAAATCTCGCATTTCAAATAAAATTTAAATAGATCTAATCTAGTTTTAAATTTGAAGTTTTAATCTGCAAAATTTAACGTTTAAAATGTTTCTAAATTATTACAGTTTACAGTGGATGTTTTCATATAAGCACCCTCCCCTAAAGCAAAATAATACTCTTGAATTCATTTAATTTAATTCATAATTAGAACAATTAAGTATAGCGGTATTAAATAAATAATAAGAGTCAATTCAGTTGTTGAAGTAATTTTCATATATTTATTTTGACCCTAATTAGATGTATGTTTTTGCATTTTAGAGCATAGATTTCAAATGCTCAACAATAGATAAACGCGTTCTGTATTTTGATTTTAAATATATTAGTTAGAAAAATCCAGCTTCACATAAATAAGCTGACATAAATGTTACTGATAAAAAAAAGTTAAGCTATACTTGATAGCGTAGGATACTTCTCACTAACAGATATCCAAAATATGTAAGTTTCTTTAGTGAACTTGTTTTTCGGTAGAATTTGTGCCAAAAATGGTTGACTTCTAAGAAAAATTATTACATAAAATTCGAAGTATTAAAAACATTTAGGAAATCATCAAAGTGTTCAGTAATTTGCGTGTTTATGATTTGCATCATATCCTCAAATATGCATCCCAATTAGTAGTAAAAAGTTCTTGTTACTTATGGTATATAATGGTGATCTTAGAATACGGTTTATTGATTCATACCAGTTTGTAGATGACTCATTACCTAAACCTGTCAAGACATGGAACAGTTTACCTTTGACAAGAACGGTATTCAATCGAACTATAGTTGATTCATAAGGTATATTCCAATATAATTTCGTGTAATATTTGGAAGTTTTGGAGAATACGTATAAATTACTACCAATTTGGGATGGAGTTACAGAAGATGCATATCAAAAAAGCAAAGAAAATATGGAACGAAACGAACTGTACCACATTATTAGATTATATGATAATGTCTTTGAAACTTGATGTTTCTATTAGTTGATTTTTTTCAGCAATTTCGAGCTAAGTCTTTAGCTCATAATCGATTTGAACCTTTGAATTTCTTTGGAATTCTTGGTATGTCGTGAAATTTAGCATTAATGACTTTAGATAAACTTGGAAATGTATAATTTTTAAGAAGATGGAATTCATGATGGTTTGACATTTGTTAATAAGCATCACGTAGAAACTGAATAAATAATCAATAGATACTGAATAAAGAATCAATATGTCTAGATAGGCCAAATTACATTGGTTAAACAGTTGTCTCTAAATTCTCTACATTGCTGTTTAAATATTTTAACTTCAAATCAGCTTTGTCAAGTCTAGTTTCATTCAAAATGAAAATTATTATGGTTAAATGGTAGAAGTGAGATCAGTTAGTAGAAATAATTATTTCTGTTAAATTTTTATATTTAAATTCTATATTAAATTCTATCATATTATATTAAATTAAATCAATTAAATGTATGACAAATAATTACATTAATATTAATAATTATCACGCCTCGGTGTTTAAATACGCTAGTAGACGACACAATTTTGAAGTTGTTATGAAAATAAATGCTTGAAGAAGATTTGAATTTAATTGCGTCTAACAAGTCTAATCTCTAAAAAGAAGACAAAACAATTAAATTAGTTTATTTAATACTTGAATTCTAATACTCTTTATAAAATCTACATTACATAATCGTATTGCATGTATTGGTTAAAACACATGTTACCATTTTATCTTATTCGGTTTTTATGGGGACTTCATGTCATTTAACGACAAAATATATATTGCATGATGTTTTTGTTTAGTTTTTTTATTCTCTTCTTTTTCAGAGCAAGCGATGAAGTAGAAGCAGCAAAAAGAAATAACGAATCAGAAATAGCCAGACTACAAGCGTTGGTTAGGAAATCAGAACTCAGGATAAATAGTCTTGAAAAACAGCTTAGTCAAAAAGTAAAAATTAACCTTTATGTTTTACAAATATTTGTAAAGCATTTTAAAAAAAAATTTTTAATTTTAAAAATTATAATGATTTAAATTGATTTGTGAAATTTAATTAATAAAAGCCAGGTGAAGTTGCAATGTAGGGTTAGGCACCAAATCGACCTTTCCCACTTAATATGGCCTACTTTATAGTTGTCACAATTATCAATGGGTTTCTTTGGTTCTTTATATATATATATATATATATAAACTTGAAAAAAGCAGTGTCGAAAATACGTGAGTATCAACAAGCATCTATATATTACTGATTTATAGTCTTCAAACTCTCTTTAATAAATTCAATGAAAAAAATAATCAGTGGTGAAATTGGAAGAATAAAAAGTTCTTATAATATATGTGGCATATTTTGCTACAAAATAAAAAAAAATTCTTCAAATGCTATCAAAATATCACGATGAATACTTAAAATGCTTTTGTCACGAGAATCACATTGTAAATTTAAAAGTATATTGCAAAAATCACTTTTCCATTAAGTTTTGAAGATTCTTGCTTTCATAAATTCACTTTAATGAGAAATTGAATTAAACAGTTTAGATCTTTTTCATTAAAACTGTAGAGGTGTTGGATTTTTATCTTAATCATTGCGGATAATTATTTCAGGTTAAATCCAAACTATGGCTGTAAATATTAAACTTAATATCATATATCTTCACCTTGATTTCTACTTTAGATCAATGTTTTTCCTATTTAAAACCAAATTTTGCAGTGTATTTTTAAAATGTTGATCGATAGTCTAAACATAAATTAAGATAATGGCAATTTATGGTGTAAAGATAAAAAATTACGGTAGGTTTTCGAAACAGTATTTTAAAATTAACAAAAAATATCAAAATAAACTATAGCAAATTAAATTTCAAACAACAAAGACCATCTAAGACTCTTCAATGTTTTGAGTGTGCTACATTCTGGGTCAATAAAGTGTATGAAATGGTTAATCATCAAATGTTCATAATTTTTCAAGATTTGAAGCTCAGAAGAATATATTCATCACATATCAGTGACAATCAAAGTTGCAGTTCCTACATTGTCCACAATAATTGAAACCTTACTGTTTTTATTTCTGTTGGACACAGGCCCTGTAAAGCGTGTTCAATATTACCATTGCCCATCTACCATCCTGCCATGATTGTATTTCCGTCAACATTTAAACCACCTAATAATAAACGGTCTTCATTTAAGAAAGTACAAATTGCTTCTCTAACAAAACTTGTTGATGCGTTGCCTAAAATACCGTGTTTTGAATATCTACTGATTTTACTGATACAATTTTAATTTGTAAAAATTAATTATTTTGAACTTAAATATTTAGTTAGTATTGTTTTTTTATTAAATACTAAGTTAATTTGAAGCTTTCATCTGGTAATAGAGGTCAATGGTAGCAATGCATTGAACTTTACTGAAGCAATAAAACTAGCAGCGATGTTTTAGGGATAACGTCGATATATTTAGTTATTTAACTAGAGTGTAAGTGAAATTTTTCGAGAATATTAAATTCAGTTATCAAATAATGAAATAAAATATTATTAAAAATATTAAATATATCTGAATGGTTAAATGAAAGATAATAAAAAGAACATTTATTGTAGCATTTTTTTTATTTTTACAGAGTTAAATATATGTCATTACTTTTAAGTCTATTATTAAAATACTGAATTTCCACTATTTATTAAAAATTTGTTATTATTTCATTATTTAATGAAATAATTTCCTTCAGCTTATGTATGCGTAACCTCTTACCTCTTACCTCCTGACTTTATTTGTCCTTAAAAAATATTTATTTTATTTTTAAGACTTTGTTTTTGGAGAATAAAGCAATGTACAAAAGGACTCAATACATTTAAACTTAAAATTAATGAAAACCTTCAAAACATAAACAAAAATATTGTACATTGTAATGTGCACAAGGTATGAGGAGGTTAACGCCGAGCATTGCAGATAAATGACGTACCTTTTCAATTATATGTGCGACAGAAAAGTCTTTTTCAAGCTTTGTTGGATGTAGCATATTTAGTACATTTCTATCTTAAGATATTACCACATTCTACCATCTGTTAGCGTAGCATGTCATCATTGCTTCAAGAATTATATGAGAAATATAAGACAAAGGGCCCAAAAACTCCTCTTTTTTCTAAATTTATAAGATTAGATACACCGCATCATTAACCAGTTATTCAAGAAAGTCGACAACGTTGTACCAAATCAGGCTGTAAAGGACAAATAAATGTATATTGTGACAAATGTAAAGTAAAAATTGATGCCTAAACAAAAATATTAATAGTTTTCAAGAATTTCATATGAATTAGGAATGATTATTAACTAGAATTAAATGAAAATGTGATTTAAATTACGATTGTATTTAATTTGCTACAAAGCCTTAAAATCGTACCTTCTGGCAGTGAAAAATAAAGTCATCATAATATCTATTTATATTTTTTTTTTTTTTGAAAAATATTTTTATAAATTTAAATTAATTAATTCAGGCGTTAAGAGATTATATATAAATAATGTATGATCCATTTAATATATAATTAAATTTACAGAAAAGAATAATATAGATTAATAATAATAAATTCATTTCAAAAAATAATATAAGAATGTTATCTTAATATTTTAGTTATAATTTGTCAATTCAATGATAAATCAATTTCTTTAATAATATACTTTTTTGATTTATTATAAAATTAACTCGCTATAATCAGAGGTGTATTGCCAAATTCGTAATAAAGGGTTCGCAGTTAGTATGTCCCCTTATGCCATATCGATCACAGCCACAGTCTGTCACATTACGATTAGGTGATATGGCGTCTGGGCCCACGAAGCTCCTTCAGTGAAGTTTCGGATCCACCCGCCAAGGAATTTTTAAGTGTTTGAAGTCAAATAGAGCAAGTTTTTCTATTTCTTTTTTGTTTCATAAGAAGTCTAGAAGTCTTTTTAGTGCATAAACAAATAAGCAAATAAATAAGCAACAAGTAAACAAAATTAAATTAAATTTTTGTTATTGACGCAGCAGTAGTTAGCCACACAAATCGAACTAAATTTAGAACAAACATTACATCCTAACAAACTATTTGATATTTTTAACCAAGGATAAAGTTAACTAAAATTTTCAAGTTGCTCGGTTTTCCAACAATTTTGCATGTCGATTTGGTAGCCATTTTCTACACAAATACTTTTCTCCTCTAACACGCTAGCATCTGAGACTGATTCTAATAAACGAGGACTTTCAATAAGCTTGCTTGTAGTTTCTTCACACTTTCCTGTTGTAGTTTCAGATTGTGTGGAGTCATTAGTATTAGTATCATTGGTAGATGTTTTGGCTTGCTTGATTTTAAAATTAAAATCGCTAAGAAAAAGTTAGTTGCTACGCTTCATTTCCTGAAATTATTGTTTTATTATTATACTAATAAAGCAATAATTTCAGGAAATGAAGCGTAGCAACCAGCTTTTTATTAGCGATTTCAATTTGTATTTTAATAACGGGAAGTAAATAACAGAGAAAGCACACGTCGAAAGAAGCGGAATGGTTTCCAGTCAGTTATAAACAAAGATTTTCTATAATAAAAATGAGAAAGTCTGGTAATCAACAAAATTCCTACTAGCGTG
Organism: Schmidtea polychroa; assembly: GCA_959609185.1. Taxonomy (NCBI): domain Eukaryota; kingdom Metazoa; phylum Platyhelminthes; order Tricladida; family Dugesiidae; genus Schmidtea; species Schmidtea polychroa. The sequence continues at coordinate 522 of CAUHTR010000028.1, read as the reverse complement.
ACATCTAGCATGTGACTTGTTGTTCTGAGTTTCACTTTTTGCTCAGAGCTGAATTTCGCTATATTTTTGCCGAATAGCTAAACTGTAAAGTAATAATATTTATACAATTTATATAAAAATTTGTAGAAACGGACATTGTTTCAATTAAAAAAATTTTGATTTTTTTGAAATTAGTACTTGATTTTATGCATATTTATTTATTATGCATATTCTCATTGAACTAACGGTTCGCATGAACCTGACCGCCCCGGCTACAAACCACCACTGGCGATATATATATGTTCAAATTTCATGTTCAAATTTCAGCTTTAGATAATTAGTTATTTTTACGTTTAGCCGTTAATAAATTAAAACACATAATTCTCTTCTAAAACGCTATTTTCATATTACAAATTTTATATAAAAAAAAATGATAATTTTAAACCTTGAAATAGCGTTACAGCCATACATTATTGCATAGAAAATTTTTTACTCTTCATTTGCTATTTTATATTTTAGACTAGCTGTTGTACTCGGCTTCGC